>CM061532.1:253129124-253315101 GCA_030545055.2 Neoaliturus tenellus
ATAGGTTACTGTCTTGCTACAGTTAGTCTCGAGGTGGGAGTATTCTACTATGTCGGACAAAACTTTCTTTACCATATTGTCCAGAAAATGTGAATTTTATTGTTGTTCCTACCACTGCATGGAAATAATCGCATTGCCACACCTGTAACCCCTATGCAAAACAGTTCATATCCGGTTTCCATCTCTTTCCCGCTCTAGAGCGGCAATGATTCTTTACCGCACGCTAGATCAAACAGCAATTTTAAGTCAGCTGTTATTACAAGCCATGCTACAGCTGTTATTCATTGTTGTCGTTTAGTAATTGCTTCTTTTTTAGTTTGAGGTTATGTTTGATAGTTAACAGTGTGTTCCAACAGAAACAAATCAAAAGTAATCTAAATGACATTTTGCATACAATAAAACATGTAATCTGTAGCACTTATGTTGGTAGGAAAAATCTTGTGTGTATTACGAGCGTAAATAGTCATTGCCGCTCTCGATTGTTTGGCCGCACTCAGCTGACGCTTCATGCGGCCATCTACAATTCTAGAGTGGCAATGATGTACTTTACGCTCTTATTACACAAATAGCTATTTATTCACTGCTATAATACTTTAATATATCATATTCATCTCCTTTTTTCTTCTATTAATTTTAGCAATTCTATCTTACTTCAAGGTAAATTTTTAGCGAATTTCCCATAGGGAATAAGCTATTACCGTAGGTCTCATGGTAAGACCTAAGCCCGGGAGCATGTTACATTTTCGTTTTGAGGTGCCCAGAGACCAAAAATAATAGTCATTAAAATTTTTATATATATATATATATATATATATATATATATATATATATATATATATATATATATATATATATGTATATATGTATATATTTATATATGTATATATGTATATATGTATATATATATGTGTCCCTAGACACGATAACTCTCGTAAAAAAGGTCCGATCGACACCAAATTTGGTAGAGATGTGTAATCCTACATTTATTCGGATGAGTTCGTAAACCAGACATATCGACCTACCGGAAGGGGTAGTTTTGGGGGGTTTTGTACCCCAAAAATGGGTTTTTTGCATTTTTCATAAGTAATTTTTAAAAATGTTAAATTTATATTTTGACCATTGGATTTAGCTAAAAAAAACACACAATTTAGTATTTTGAAGCTTTGCTCTATCTCCATTGGTTACCGAGATATTCAAAAGTCTAAAGACAGTACATTTTATTTTGGGGCTCCAATGTTAATCTTATGTAGAATAAGGATGTGTTAATATTTCACTTGTTAACCAATATTTTTGGATGAAACTTGGTATTCACCTTTATTTAGTTGAGATAAATCCATTTATGATGAAGAAATCCTAGTTTTTATGCTTATCATGGCAGCAAACCTGCATACTCTTTTCCCATGTTAATCATACGGAGAATAGGCAAACTCCTTTAGCAATGGACAGATATTGAAGAAACGAAGTATAAGGCTTCATATGGTCGAAATATATTTATATTTTTAAGCTATAAACCTACTTTTAGTGTTCCCCATGGCAGCATACCTGCATACTCTTTCCCTATATTTTTATCATAAGGAGAATAGACATTTATTTCCCTATTTATGGGCATGTGATGATATTTGGTTTACAGGTTTATCTGGCCAAAATTAATATTACTAATTTGGAAATTCGCTGGGTATGCAGGTCTGCTGCGACGGGGGGTATTCTCCATTACCACGGCGCTGAGTATTCAATGAAACTATAGTGAATTTTGGTGGTTTGTTTATATCTCCCCATAAAAACCCAATGAGACCGAGTGCTTAAGTTTGCTGTCTATTGACAGCTAACTATTGATTGAGGATCTATCACTTAAATCCATCCAGATTAATTATGGCTATACAAAAAATTTACAATATTTGGGAACTAACTTGTAGCTTGGGCTTTTTTAACACTAGCCTTACAGAAACCCACTAATAATAAAACAAGGGGCTCCCCCCGAAGTATTGTTGACAACAATACAATCCTAAGGATAAGGAGGATTATTTAACTGATCTCAACTTGTCTGTTGTCGATTATTGTATTTATGACGTGCAATGATAACGAAGTAATGCAACCTGATAAGCTATTAAATAAGACTGAAAATAAAACTGACCCTTAGATAAAATTAACTCATTTTTATACGATTAACTAAAGTAAAGCAGTGACAGGTAGCAAATTACCTTGAGATGAAAGATGTTACGCGAGAGATTGGCTGACCCAGGAGACTCTGACACCTGTGTGGTGCTTCCCGTAGCTGAAAAAACAAAAAAATTAATAAAGTACACTGACACAATAAAGCATAATTAATTAACAATCATAAAAGAGCTGTTCAAAAAGTGAGTTGCATTTTTAACAGGCGAAAGAATGGGTGGGGCTTGAAAGAGCCCATATAATTATATAATATGTGAAGGTGTTTTTTGTAAACACTACTCCTCACTTATTTCTGGACCAAAATTAATGTTTGAGGTGTCTTTGAACTGTCTCAGTTTTTAGTTTTGCAATAAGGTTTAAGATTTTATTATATTTAAACTCCTCAAAAAGCCCTTAAAATAGTTTTTTGTTCATAAGATTACATGGGGAACAATTTGTATGAATTTCAAAATATAAAATCATAAATACCAAATAAAGATACATAAATCAATATAAATTTTAAAGTGTAAACTGACAGTGGCGATCTAGAAAATTAATATGGGGGGGGGCTAACCGGGGGTCTGCGCCCCCCCCCCCCCCCCCCCCCCGATCGGGGTTTTTTAAAGTTAAGTGTTAAAAATAGCAGTTTCATGTCATATCTTCATCCATCGCTTTTTTTTTTTTTTTTTTTTTTTTTGAGGGAGAGGCGGAAAAATGCTTTACGCACACAGGTGGCCAGCCTGTAGTGTGGGACTCCCCTAAAAAACGGGATGACCCACTAAAAAACCTCTCTACTCTTTAGGAATCTAACCTGGAATTGTTTATCACATTACGTCAGGCTAGGCCTAAATTTGGCTTACGCCCGTGGGGCTCGCTCCTTATCCAGCCGCTCGATCAAGGGATCTGGGCCACTTCGCGGTCCAGATCGGTTTTCTTTTCCAGGAGGATGCCCCGGACGAACTGTGACAAACAATCCCAGTTGCCCTCATCCTCCAAAATCTTTTGGCAGACCGAGTCACCGAAAATGGACCAAAGATTTGTGTGGCCTCCAGGCGGGGCCCTTCCCAACTGGGACAGCGGAAGAATGTGTGTTCCGCATCGTCGGGAACACCCGGGCAATAAATGCAGTCCGGTGAACCGGTCTTTCCATCCGGTTCAGGTACGACCGAAAATAGCCGTGACCAGTCAAAAATTGGGTCAGGTAGTAGTCCACCTCCCCATGCCGCCGTTCACCCATGGTTGGACCTGCTTGATAAGTCGCGCAGTCCATCGTCCTCGGTGTCATGCTCCCAGCTGTGTTGCCACTGCTGGAAGGTTCGGGAGCGCTCTTCTGTTCTTGCCGTGTCCTTGCCGATCTCGCCTTGTCTCTGATAAATCGCCTTCCTCTCTCCAGCCAAGAGCTTGACAGGAATGACTCCTGCGACCACCAGGACGGCAGGCTCGGACACTGTCGGTAGGCGGAACACACCCGGAGCGCGGCTTGACGCTGAACCCGGGCGAGTCGCAACTGTAGCACTCCTTATCTACAGCGCCTGCCCACACCTCTGCCCCGTAAAGGAGCACGGACTGGACCGCGGACATCAACAGACGTCTTCTGCTGGATCGGGGACCCCTGACATTGGCCATCAGCCTACTAAGGTAAGTGACTACCTTAGCGGCCTTGTCCGCAGTACGGAAGATCTGATCCCTCCAGCTTAACTTGGTGTCCACCATAACCCCGAGGTATTTGGCGGCACGAGTGATGTGACCACCTCCCTTCCCACTCGAAACGGGACGACGGTGTCGATCCTCTTTTTCGTAAGGATCACAATTTCCGTCTTACTGAGCGCAAGCGAGAGACCGTGATCTGACATCCAGGTGTTAACCACACGCATGACTCGGTTCAACTTTAGTTGGGCCAGCTCAACGTTGCGTGCAGCAATGAGAGCTGCGACGTCATCGGCGTACCCAACCAAGTGGTTTCCTCAGGCATCTCGGACCTCAGGAGGCTGTCATAGGCAACGTTCCAGAGATCCGGGCCGAGTATTGAACCTTGCGCGGCACCAGAAGTGACTTCCATCGTCCGCGTTCCGTCCCTCGTGTCATAAAATCAGGCTTCGAGAGCGTAGATAGTCCTCGATGAGCCGCAACAGATATGCAGGAACGCGAAAGGTGTTGCGAAGCGCATCCAACATATCAACCCACCTCGCCGAGTTGAAGGCATTCTTGACATCAAGCGTAACAAGAAGCACTACTCGGCGAGAGAAATGGTTGTGGCTCTCGGCTCTCTCCACAGCTCTCTGGACTTCGGTGACAGCGTCGATCGTTGACCGTCCCTTTCTGAAGCCGTACTGATGGGGGCATAAGTCCCCGGCAGCTTCCACGGCAGAAGTCAGGCGGGAACGGATCAGCTTCTCGAACAGCTTCCCAGCCGTGTCCAACATGCAGAGAGGCCTGTGGGACGACGGCAGTTCGGGATCACCTTTGCCCTTGCTGATCAGTACAAGCCTGGCTGTTTTCCAGGGAGCCGGAAACACCCCTTCTACAAACAGGCATTGTACATTCTCAACAACAAGTACAGACCCAACCGACTCTGAGGTGCTGAAGGCTAAGCAGCTTATGGCGTGCTTTTCGCTCATCTCAGCAACAGCCATCCGGAGTTGACGTCGGGTTAGGCCTTTGTCAGCCATACCCTCACTCCATCGGCCGGTATCTCCGGGAGTGCCACCTGGATCGCACGGGTCACCTCATCTTCGGTGGAGAGGACATCAAGGGTCCCGAATCTCGACCGAACACTTCGGTTCTAGGCCTTGATGGAGCCTTTGTCCCCCAAGTGCAGTCTTGAGGGGAAGCGGCAAAAAACCAATCTTGTCACTCGACTTCCCCAGTTCGAGGAGGACATCCCCGTTCTGGGTTCGCCGAATAGACTTGATAACGGTGTCGGTCTCTTCGGTTTGGCCCTGCGATCTAATCTGACCCGAACATCGGCAAAAGATCGCCCCCCTAAGGGCTTGATCAAGATTGCCTCTGTCCTGGGCTTCTTAGGCCTGGGTTGTTTAGGCTTTCTAGCAGACTTGCCAGAGGCCTCCCCAACCGGGTTTGAGACTTGCGTCGCTCCACCCTCGACGCACTTTTCGAAGCTGCCTCCGGCTTGCTTCTGCCTCTCCTTTCTTTCTTAGACAGGCGCGTCTTCCAGCCCCCCAAAGGTGTTGAGGCAGAGTTTGCTGCCAAGCAGGATTAGCCGCCGGAGCAGGAACCTCTGCAGGAGTAGCCGCTGGAATCACGGCAGCGCCCGGGGCGGATTCAGTAGCCTGGACAGGAGATGGTCTGCGATGCCGCAGTGACAAAAACCGGTCTCGGCACTGAGTCCACCTCAACAAGCTCAGGGCTTCCCGGCGAAGAACCGCTCTGCCTCTTCTTTCGCTTTCTGGCTTGAGTCTGGGACTCAGCCAGATGAGCTTGAGGTGAAGCAGAGATGACTCGGTTCGTGACATCGCGCTCCTGCTTCACTGCCTTTAGCCTGATTTTCCGGCATTCCTCGATTTCTTCTAGAGCATCTTCGAGTTTCGGGATCCCCTCTTTTATCGCCTTGTTTATGTTCTTTTGAATTAGGAGGACCTTGGCCATCTCCTTCAAAAGGAACTTTCATCTTCTTCAGACATGAGTCTTCCTCCTCGTGGGCGTCGTCCTGCTGCTGCCGAAGCATTTGCAGCTCGAATGCCGCACGAAGAGGGCTCTTCCTGGAGGGATTCCTTGCATCCTGGCTAGAGGTGTTACCGGATCGGTCACACCCATACCCAGATCAACCTCATCTTTCTCCTTTCCAATTACGGCTGATGATCCAGCGGACACCAGCAGCCTTGAACTGGGCCGGCGGAGGGGAGGTTTTAATTCCAACCGACGGCCGTCCCAGTCTTTGAGGTCGGAGACCTCTGCACAAGTGAGCTGCGCCTAAAAGCAGCCTGTCGTTCTCCTTTCCAAGATTCGTGTTTTGCAGTTGACAATCCATACTGTTTTGTAACCAGCGCATCGTGCGGCAAGAGGCGGCCCTTCATCGGCCGAGAGCGGGTACACCCTCGGAGGTCTACCCCCTGTAGGAGATAAGACACCCCTACCCCGGTACTCCGGGGCCCGAACCTCCGTTTGCCCAGCACCGATACACAAAATGTGCCGGACGTGCTGGGGGTCGCACCGTGGCAATGCAGAGTCCGATCCCTGCATCCATGCCGCACTCCCTGACTAAGGTCCGAAGCGGCTGGCTTCTGACGACACACTGGAGGAGACCATCGGCAGTGCGAGGCACACATCAGTCCCTGCAACACAACAGTGACACTCCCAGGACCCCCCAGCATGCGCCGGTCGAAAGAAGGTGGAAAGACACCCTTGATTCGGGGTCGAAAACAAGAAGGTGAGCAAGGTTAGCTCAGGAAAGAATAAAGACGGTGAGCTAAGACCTGAAAGATGAGAAGAAAGGCCCTAGCTCGGGAAGAACTGTGAGGAGGTCTCACAGCTTGGCTCAGGTACCCCTGGGTCGCCAAGAAACACCCGTACAGTGGAAAGCCCACTGCCCCTGAGGGGTCACCTATCGCTTTGGAAAACAATACTAAATCGGCCAATCATTTTTTATTACAAACAACAGTTTGGCCAATGCACCAACTTTCATTGCTCTTATATCATTAATATTTAATGAGAATTTCTTTGCATCGTGAAGTACAATGCATACACTAACCTTAAAAAATTTGGTTCGTTTTAATAGGCCTATCACTGTTGCTATCTAAATTTTCATTAATCTTTATTTCGTATTGAAATGGTACACTCCGTGTTTACACTATTAACTTCAATATACTAAGTCGGTAGTATTAGGTAGGTAGGTTAATATTTTAAAATGTTATTAATACAGTACGTTTCATTATGGATTAGACACAAACATCACGTATAGGCCTGGCACACATGTTATGTAGATCACGTGTGGTGAACTTATAGCAATAGAGTGGTTTACAATATTTCTGCTCTGTCTAGTGATCCGGAGGGGTTATAGTTTCACTACCATGGTTTTGGGTCTTTTTGGCCCATTATAAAGTGTTTACAGTTACAATTACATTATCCTTCAATAATGAAATTGTCGTAGTATTAAAATTAAATAGAGACACAGACTCCAACACAGACACGGTATATTTCAATGAACAAAAACTGCCATTATAATATAATAAAATCACGTGCGTCGGCACGAAGTTATGAGGCTCGGTTTTTCAGACATGTTTTTAATATAGGACTACCGTTGCGGATGCTGCACTCTGGTTTTTTTATTGTCGGATCAGATGTCCTAATTCTTTTGTTAACAGATGATTTCATTATTGTTACTATTTCTTAAGTTTTAAATTCAATTGCAACTCTAAAAAGTGCTTAGTTGTATTATCCATTTACTTTACTTTTATTTATCTAAATATTCATAATCACCAATACAAAGTAGAATAAAAAAATTATCGTTTTTATTATAGTACCATCCGGCAATTAAGTAACTCGCTACAATGCAAAACCACATGTTAACTTGGACACTTGGTTTGTACTTTGACGTTGAGTCAGCTTTTTCATTGGTCGAATTCACGTTCATCCACCACAATCCACCGCTACCGGGATTTAGATAATCACATGACAAATCCCAGTGGTCACCTGATAAATCCCGGTGGATCATAGTGACGACATTTTGCTGCCGTCTTATGAACCCACCGGGATTTTGATTGTTGACGTTCACATGCCTTTTTTTATAACCGCAAAAAAAATCCACCGAATCCTGGTTGCGGTGGATGAACTTGAACCCGACCATTATTTCTTTTTTTAGTTTTGTACTTCATAAGACCATTGTTAAAAATTAACGTAACCATGGTAAACATTATACAGTAACGAAAGAACTTAATTTTACTTACTAAGCTAACAACTTTTTATGTTATTCGAAGTGCGGCCTTAAAAACAGATCTATTTGAGAGAAACTATTTACTGAACATCGTGTGAAAATTACACGTTCTAAGTTTTACTGTTTTTGAGTTGGGCTTGCTTAAAGTCAGCCATGTCACCGATGATCGTGGCAAACACATCTCTGCTGAAGGCTGTGACGCTGGGTCAGTTATAGTGGTCTAGTCGGTCTTATGTATGACTTATCACTACTGTGTGATTTGTTTTGAGTAGTGAAAGTATTTCTGACCTATATATCAATAACAAACATAACTTAATCGTCGCAGAGCATTGTAAACTTGGCTGAGTACTTGTAGCAGGCCCGGTGTCAGGCCGCAGGCGGAAATGCGTTTCACCGCGATCATCGGTGACATTTCTAACTTTAAGGATGTAGAACCGAAAAACCGCAAGACTTAAAAAAGTGAAATTTTACACAATGCTCAGTATATAGTCCTCTTTCAATTTATGTGGTCTTTAATACTGCAGATCAAAATAACATAAAAAATTATCTGGCTTATGTATAACAATAGACAAAGTAATCGAAAGAAAATTTTCCTGACATGGAAACCTGTAAATATAGGCCTTATCATTTTTATCCCAGAACTGCTTTATTTGAAAAGTTTGAAGAAAATTGTTGAAGCTTTTTCTCGATATCCGTATACATATAGACATAATAAAATATAGACACAATACGAATATACCTCATCAATAATATTATAGTATATACTTTTTTGTTAGTAGAGATCGAGTGCCGACATATACTATAATTAGTTTATAAGTAGCCTATTTTTGCAAAAATGTATGATTGCTATTTGAATTAGTAATTATTTTAACAAATTTTACCTCCAGAAAAACTTGGCTTAAAAAATTCTGGCTTTGATAAAAACTTGAACGTCAATTTAGACTGCTGTTCGCCGTCTTTTATTTAATCAGATTATCGTTTTCTTTAAAATGGACCAGACTTATTTTTTCAGACATAACCTTCTTTAGAACTACTTTATTTATTATAATGAATTTTAATAATTAATTAAGTGATCTCGTTTGAATCAATAGGTAGTCATCACAAAGGGTTTATTAGACATTACACATACAGCATTGCGTTTTGCTCTGCACTGTCTGTTGTTCTTGATTTCGTGTTGTGACAGAAAAGTTTGCGCGCGCAATGCAACCCTAACATTAAATACAACAATCTAGTTGTAATTTTGATTCCCTTTGCCTCCACCACTTTCACTTAGGCCCCTATTATACATCGCATCTTTGAAGGCACAGTAAAATAAGTACATTGCACTAGATATCAGCATTTATACCGGCGCCTGCGGTCTTCTGTCGCGAGTCATCCAATAATGTATACAGCGATTCGAGGCGGGCGCAAGCCTTCGCGGCGTCGCTCGACGCGATGTAAAAGGGCCCTTAAACTTGAGGATGGAATACGTCACTCCCCATCTCCTCCTCGTAACTATACAAAGACTCGGCATAAACACACACAGGGACTCTGGAAGCCTCAGAATTGGTGCCCCACCGATTGAGATGGCGTACCAATATAGACACTAAAATGACGGTGTCGTCTAGTTGAATTACCAGAAAAGGACATTATAATATCATTTTTAAGAACAAATATTTTTAGGGGTGATGTTTTTATTTCACAGTGTGCATAACAGACGCAAAGTAGTTTACATTGAAAAATATCGGAAAAACGTGCGCTGGTTTGCCGGCGCCCCATCACCCGGCCTGCGCCCGACACGGGCCGGCGCCCGCTCCGGGCCGTCGCGGCGCCCCACTTTGGCCCCCAAGGGGGGGGCTATAGCCCCCTTAGCCCCCCCCTTGGATCCGCCACTGTAAACTAATATTATATAACGATTAAATTAAAATATAGAGTAACATTCTGTAGTGCGTGATCTGAAGCATCCAAGCAACCGGGTAAGCATTACGGTACATTGATTTTTGTGACCACAGAAATTGAGTTGAAGTCGTATCATCACATGCACTGAAGTTGATGACTTTACCCATAGTTTAAGTTACCTTATGGGATTCACTCACCTTATATGTTTCTAATGGGCTCGTCAAAGAGTTCAAATTACGTATGATTACATAAAACACGAAAAACATGTATAATCATCCTGAATTCACAGGGTACGTTTTGTAGCAATAGAAAAAAGTAGCAATAGAAAAAAAGTTACCTAGGAAGGCGCAAAGATTAATCGGCTTTATTTAATATTTCCTGCACGTAAGCTAACCATGGCTGACATGGTCACGCTTTCAGCCCAAGTGCGAGAACAATTCAATAAAGTTGCCAAGCCCTGAGGAAAAGGAATTTTTTGTTTCCTGTCCCGCAAAAATTAGGCAGGCAATTCAGGATTATTAATCGTGTTTTGCGTGTGTTTAAATGTAGTTTTAACCCTTTCGCAAATCCCGGGGAATTGACCTGATCTGTAATTTTGCCATTTAAAAGAGACTTTACCCTTAATAGGCAGAATATCCTCGAAGGAAATCGGAGGGGTTGTCTGCGGCGTGATCTTGGTTGGTGTCACATCAGTACTGATCATGGGCGAGTCTGGTTTTGTAAGCTTGATCTTCTTAAAAGGCACAGGATCAGGTGGAGGGGTTGTCTGCGGCGTTATCTTGGTTGGTGTCACATCAGTACTGATCATGGGCGAGTCTGGTTTTGTAAGCTTGATCTTCTTAAAAGGCACAGGATTAGGTGGAGGGGTTGTCTGCGGCGTTATCTTGGTTGGTGTCACATCAGTACTGATCATGGGCGAGTCTGGTTTTGTAAGCTTGATCTTCTTAAAAGGCACAGGATTAGGTGGAGGGGTTGTCTGCGGCGTTATCTTGGTTGGTGTCACATCAGTACTGATCATGGGCGAGTCTGGTTTTGTAAGCTTGATCTTCTTAAAAGGCACAGGATTAGGTGGAGGGGTTGTCTGCGGCGTTATCTTGGTTGGTGTCACATCAGTACTGATCATGGGCGAGTCTGGTTTTGTAAGCTTGATCATCTTAAAAGGCACAGGATTAGGTGGAGGGGTTGTCTGCGGCGTTATCTTGGTTGGTGTCACACCAGTACTGATCATGGGCGAGTCTGGTTTTGTAAGGTTGATCTTCTTAAAAGGCACAGGATTAGGTGGAGGGGTTGTCTGCGGCGTTATCTTGGTTGGTGTCACATCAGTACTGATCATGGGCGAGTCTGGTTTTGTAAGCTTGATCTTCTTAAAAGGCACAGGATCAGGTACTCGGATCAGTCTCGGACTCGTTTCAGGCAGGACAGGAATAAAGAATCTCTCCTGTTGCTGCATTTGCCACATTTCTATTCTTTCTTTTCCTACAAAAAAAAAAAAAAAACACTTTAAAATGTGATAAATGAATTGATACTCTAATGAACCAATAAATGGTAGTTAAAGTGAGACAAGAGATTAAACGACATTTACAACGAAGAAAGATAGGAGAGGGGACATTTATAATAAAAACTGACCAAATTCTGTCTATGAGAACCTCGAGATGTCAAAGTTGATGTATTTCTTGAAAAATCTGTTTGCTTTTTATCAGATACAAAACATTGTTAAATAAGAAGGATGAGTGTTTTTATAGCAGTTTTGAGATTGTGGAACACACATTTCTTCAGACAGTGCTCGTATTATACTATAGGATTCAGAAAAAGAAGGGTCTAAAATTTAATATAAGAGAAAAGTACAGTAAAACATGCCAGCCCTACGTTCAAATAAATAAATAAATCAAATAAAAATTATTATACTTCTCATTTAATGAATTTTTTAGGCTAATCCTGATATTTTTAACAGGTTTATGTTCATTACCCCAGAGGCGCTGCAGACACTGTTTTAATTATTCAGCTGGCTTGAAAATTTTATGAAACACATTACTGTAGAAGCCCTCAAATCCGGTCACCTCAGGACTGGACAATCGGCCGGATTTAAAAATGGCCGGATTGACTGGCGGTTTATTAAACGGGTCAAACAGAGACCCGTGTTATATGTGTGCTCCAACAATGAACTATTAGGGTGTATTTAACAATAAAGGGGATCATATTTGCCCAATCAATGCTGTGTATCAACTTTATAACACTCGATTTGCTCGCTCAGACGTTGTATAGCGCTGAAATGACGATCAGACAACACGGAAAAGCGGTCTCTACTGATAAAATTGCATTAAATGGACAATATTACTGGTTTTCTTTCAACAAAGGCCTTTCATATAAATGGCACCATAATAGAGCCGGAATCCGTCTGGTAACCTAACTTCCGTGTTACATCGACGATCAAGATGCGAACCACCCAAAAAATTAACGATCAAAATAGAACACAGGCACAATGTTTTTGAAGACATCCAAAATCGAATAGTCTGCAAATCGGCAATTGAACTCATATATTTTAGAAATATAACATGGAAATAGTTGACTCTTGTTTTTTTTTTTCTTTTTTTTGCCATAGGAAATGCCTGTGGCTAAACATTTCATTTCTGGAAGACCGTGGACGGATTATCTGGTGGCCTAACCATCCGAGGCCGGACTAGAGGACTTTTATTGTATCACAACAAAAACACAATCCTTCATGTTTCATGAAAGGTTATGAAGAGTGATAGATCTGATTTATGTCACTTTTGTACTCCATGTCTCGCAAGAAATAGTGCCATCATAAATCGTTACAAACACGTATATGCTACGATAAGTCTATTCACATTAGTGTATATAGTCAATGGTGACATGATTATAAAACTTCTATATATTTTCTATATATTTTTATAACAAGCATTATTTCCAAAAGTTGATTTAATTTAAGAATAATTCACAGCAATATAGGAATTTTTATCAGTTGAAATAACAGTTTTGGTATCCTGAACCATTACAATAAACTTCCTCTAATCTGGCATCCTACGATACGTTTGATAAACCAGAACGACTGTAAGAAAAAAAAAATTATTGATAGGTATAAAATAATAATGAGTGTTCAAGTTTGTTTGTGATCTGAAGTTGCGAGGCGACAACAGTGTGCCATACAAAGCACTGTGGAATGCGTGTAGGAGAGAAGAATCATATTCATCTAACATCAGGTGACATAGTATAATTCTCTTTTTAGTTTCTTAACCATTTGCGGTATTTTTATTAACAGTATTTTCCTGACATTCATCTGGTAATCTGGAATATTTTGTAATCTGGTAGTATGTGTCAAGTCGCAGACATGATGGATTAGAAGAAGTTTGGTATACTTTAAGAAATTGCAGTAGAGTTCCATTGTTCCAAACTAGTTGGGACCGAACCCTGCTCGGTTTAAGGGAAGCGAGATTTCAGAAAAGGTGGGGTTCATGTATGATGTGAGATTTGTTTACCGGTGCCCTGTTTAATCGATTAGGACATATAATATTAATCCAATGTGAACTGGTGAAAATCAGTCCCTAGTTATACTATTGCTTCAAATTACAAAAATATTAATCGAACATCGTAATAAGGCTTGTCAGTGATGATCAAACCATAAAGAAGTGGCCGCAACAGTGATGGAATTGTGTATAATATGATTCAAAAATCATATGATACATCCAAATATGATTCAAAAACGAGTTTTTCTCCAGTCTTAAATTGAGAAAAATTTATGTTTTTCTTATGTGTTTGGGATAGGCAGATTTTTGGATTTGTAGTTTTGGAATAGTGGGACACTAATGTATTTCTTAGAAAGTTATGAAAAACAATAGGTATAATTTTTAATGGTACCACTTTTGGTAGTGGTAAATGTATCATTTATCTCTTTTGCACACAGAAAATACCAGATTCATTTTAGAAAACTTGGTCATTTTATGGTTTTTCATGCAAAGTAAGATAGGAAGTCAGTAATAACTTACGTTTCTTTTGTTGGTATTTCTTTTTTCTATTTTTCAAATAGGCCTTCCTTTTTTCACTAACAAACTTGGTGGTCTTTTTCCTTTCGATATTTTTTGTTTCTTGTTTTGACGGTTTTTGTTTTAACGGTTCTTGGTTTAATGGTTCTTGTTTTATCGTTTCTTCTTTTATCATTAATTGTTTTAACGGTTCTTGTTTTATCGTTTCTTCTTTTATTATTTCTTGTTTTAATGGTTCTTCTTTTATCGTTTCTTCTTTTATCGTTTCTTGTTTTATCAATTCTTCTTTTACCATTTCTTGCTTCAACACCTCAATTTCCATTGTAGTCTACCTAAAAATAAATAAATTACATAAACTGAAAAGCCAAAAAAATTACATGATTTAAAATTGTTTACTTAAGGACTACAAGATAAATGAGTGTGTCAACTAAAATGCTAAGTATAAAACGTTACAAGCTAAAGAGAACACTGTACGATTCACCATGAAACTGCTAGCTTCAAAATTTCAACAGCTGACAACTGGTTACCATTAGACTTAAATGGGAAGCTACCACAGACAGAGAGGGGCAAAACCTGACACTTTCGTCTGGCTTGGTTGGGACAAAGTCTGACAAAGATAAAGTCAGACATGGACAAAGGTGACACATTCCAATCCACATTCCTGAGGTGACAGGTTTTGTCTGGACAAGTCCGGACAAAGTCTGACAGTTTTCAGTTTGGCCCACCGGGGACAAAGTCTGACAAAGACAAAACCAGACGACGCCCCACACGATTGCCTCTTACACGACACAGATGCACCACGCCGAACCGCCCGCCGGTATTTTATTTCTGTAAACACAGGCTCCTTTATATGATATGCATTTCTATGATTAAGAAAATAAGAGATGCACCTATGATTTAAAAAAACAATTATTGCAAATTGTACATCGTGTTGTATTTGTATTTACATAAAATTGATTTTTATTCTTCTGATCAGTTCTCAATGATTTTAGCGAATCCCTTATAGGAAACACGATATCATGGTAGCACGGGAGCATGTTACTTTTTTCTAATTTTGAGGTCCCTAAAACCCAAAAAATATTTTCGTTTAGATTCATACACATCTTATACTCCAATACAAGTAAGGTATATTTATATGTTGGTCTATGTATGTATGAATATATACATACATAGACTAACATTGTACATAGACCAACCATGTATTTTGAGGCACACGGACCTCAAAAACGGCTCAAACAATTTTCTTCAAACTTTATTAATATTCTAGTTCTGGGATAAAAATTACATAAATACGGGCCTCTATACCAGGAAACATCTTATTTCATTATAATATTTAAATTCAAAAAATTAACACTGATTGAAACATTAAAGTGTACGAACTGTTTACTTCCTCCTCCTACTTTAGTGCTCATTTTGAACCCCAAGTAAAAACAAATTTGAAAATATTAGGATACTAGGATAATGAAGATGTTAATAGCTCGTAAAGCATTGTTTATTTTTCTAAACATGTGATAAATAATAAACCTCTATAGGCCTAAGAATAAAATCATAGAATTTATTTGGAAAGCCTAGATCAAAGCCTTAACGATAAACGGATTCAAAGACTTTTAAAAAAACAATTCTCCTTAAAAAAGCTTTTCTTTTACGTGAAAACAACATACTGTGGCATTGTTAAGCACGGAAGCCAAGTACATGGCCTTAAGTGATGGAACAAAGGAAGCAAATTTTTACTAAATGTTTTCTTGGAACTGTTGAGAAGACAGAATTCAATTGTGATTTACAATAACAGTCAATCTGCTCAAAAGTTATCTGTAAATACTGAACCGCAGAACCAAACATATTGACATGAGAAATCACTTCGTAAGGGAAGCTGTGGGGGACATAATCCTTAAGTATAGACCAACAGCCGAGATGCCAGCGAATATTTTGATGAAAGGTGTTCCTAGCCCAGCCCACGACATCAAGAATTTTTAAATGGGATTGGAGATTGGACTGAACAAAGTGGATAAACATTAAAGGGTAATGTTCGAGAGACATCTCTCTATATCTAATGTTTCTCAACTTTGATCACCTCATGTTATAACGTTATGTCTTTGTTTGTTTACGTTTGAATTTTATTCTGGTTTTGTGTTGATAGTAGAAAGTGAATGTTTAACTTTTGTTCTTCCTTTTATATTGGAATTAAATAGTTCCATCTCACATGTGCCCTGGGGCATATTTCATCATCTTTCTTTTCAGTTCATACCATCAATATATTGAGCTTTAATTTTCATTCAATTAATGGTTTTTTTTATAAAAATGCAGTCTTTTAAGAAAATTGTACAAAAACTTTAACCTATTTGTAAACATTTTCATCCCAAGGTTTAAAAATATTATCTTTACATGTTAATTAACAGTAGTGTAACCTAATTTTAATAAAAAAAATATTTCATGAGCATTTCTAGTATACTTAAAAAAAACAAATAGGCCTATTTGTAAAATGCAAATTCTTTCTATGAAAAAAAATATTTTACTTAACTCCAATTAAATTTACACGACAAAAATTACGTACAAATACCTCCGAAACAAACAAAAATGTTGTTTCTAAGGCCCGGTTCACACGAGTGTCAAAGCGGCATCCCCGGTGCACACAAGCGTTTACATGTGTACAGCTCCATTTGCGTACACACACTGCTCAAACGCCGCTACATAATAAAGCTGCATCAACACAGACGCAAGACACTTGGGTGCACCGGGCCTGAGTGTAATAATGAGGTTATTAATTTTTATTTAAAACATGTCTTACTGCATTGGGATTCTTGGGTAACAGCTGGTACCGATCAGGTGAGCCACATCAGCTGACACTCTAGCCAAAGTACACAGGACTTTATAAAAAAAATGTGGTCAACACTTGGACCCAAAGGGTTAATCTGACTCGCAATGAGTACTTACCTGTCATCTTTTTCATCTTGGAGACTATGGTAGGCCCTAAAGCTAAAACTTTTCTAGTGATTTTTCATAATTAATTGTGCCATTTCATTGTCTCGCCCTGTAATTTTTCTTCACCTCACCTCTAGCTTACATCAAGGTTAGGCCTAGGCCTGTGATCAAAAAAAGACACCTCTAAGGCACCCATAAAAAAATAATAGGCCTAAGGCCTGACTTCAACCTAGGCCATCCACAATTATTTGTTTATTAGGGATCCCCTCCTGGGCGAAACTTCGTTATCCGTCTCCACCGTTATTATCGATGTGGAAATTTCGATATTGCGATTGAAATTGAGCGATGAAAACAATCAAATCAACAACGATACTGAGAAAAGATATGTATCATAATAATAATCTAACATAACAGTGTAACCGTAAACCTCCGTCACTTTAATTGACAGCGATGTTTATAACAACGAAATCAATGGTATTTGGAAACATTTAACTTAAAATGCATATTCCCTCAATACAATAGCAAAAAAAAAATTAAAAAAAAATACTTTTCTGATTTGTATTTTGCAGCATTTGTGTGACGCCATGGCCATTTTAGATCTAACGAAGTCTGCTTCTTCTCACACTTTGAATTCAGATACCGCTACACAACAAACTTGGTTAGTTTATTTTGTGTTGTTCTTTGTTACAGTTAGGCCTTCATTAGCTACAATTTTTACTTTTTCTGTTGTTTTATTTTCAGTTACTTGTTTGACTATGTACAGTATTTGTTTCATTGTCAAAAGGTTTATTTCATTATATTAGAACGAGAAACTAAATCAGGTGATAAAATTGTAATCGTATCATGTGATTGTATCATCGATATAATAGCAATATTATCGCAATATCGAAATTTCCACATCGATAATAACTGTGGAGACAGATAACAAAGTTTCGCCTGATCGAAACTCGACCAAAATTTTAGTTGATTAACTAGGTACTAGGTTGATACTGTAGAGTAATTAATACTGATTCCCTATTCTAGGCCTAGATTTCTTGATTCTCAGAAACAACTAGATGTTAGGCCTACTGTATGCTTAACTTACCTTTGATTGATTAGGAAATGGTTGAGTGCAAAGAAATAAACTGGAATTTTAGACTTAAGAAACAAAAATAATCAACAATTAGGCGTAATCGTGTTTATCACTAGAGGGCCAGTTTGAGTTACACCTGAACACACGGGCACAGCGCCACCAGCCCATCACATCACATCACCGATCAAAACACACAAACACAACACAACAGTCCTTTTTTTATGCTGGGAAGTAGAGGAAGTTCAGAGAGATTGACATATAGAATTAAAGAATAGAGACGGTGTGACAACAACAGTTGTTGTTTACCGGCTAGCTCTTATCAGTAGGTTTTTTGTTCGCGAGGAAAGCGAAGCGAGTCGCGTGGTCGCCGCCGGTGCGCGCCACCGTCACCAAAAAATCGCTGCCCTCTGCAACCAAGGTCTGTAGAGGAAGAAGCATAACTTCTTACTAAGGTCAGCTGAATAGCTTTTTTTTGTGTTCCGGATATGAAGCGACTAAACCAAAACGGAAGTCAAGTTACGTTATAATATTTACCATTACACAGCTGGTTGAAAAAGAGAATGAAGCAGTCTTGCCACGGGTACACGATAAATATCGTAACGACACTATATTACAGATCAACAGAGATCAACAGTGTTAGCACTGGAGTCTTTAGTTGATGAGATTCGTAAGTCTTTTGAATCGAGGGAATCTACGCATGTGGTGTTGTGTGACCTATCACGCGCTTTCGATTGTATACCTCATAATGTCCTACTTTATAAGCTTAGATACTACGGCCTAGGAGATGATACCCTCAAAGTAGTTTCTTCATATCTTTCAGACAGAAAGCATATTGTAAGCTAGAATGGTAAAAACTCAAGCCAGTGTGATGTTTTGCACGGAGTCCCGCGGGGATCCGTTCTGGGACTCCTGTTGTTCATTATTGCAATTAATGACCTCCATTATAAGGTAAATCGCAATGTACTACTTTTTGCCGACGACACAACCCTGTTCTCATCACATGCTAACTGGGTTTTGGCTCAAACTGCAGTCCAGGAAGCAATGGCCTTGGCTCAACAATGGTTTGTCATTAATAGGCTAGCTTTAAATGAGAGCAAGACTCAAAATATTACTTTTAGTCTGTAGACCAATGTTCCTGTAAGTGAGTCAGTCAAACTCTTAGGATTTGTATTAGATTATAGATTACTCTGGGGAGATCATGTTGATGCGATGTGTACAAGACTGAGTAGAGTTCTGTTTTGGCTGAGGAGGTTGGTACTTGAAGTGCCCCTACCTGTGGTGAAGCACGCCTATTTTGCTTTTTCCATTCCATCTTGGCATATGGTATTAGATTGTGGGGTCATGCTTCTGGTGTCCAAAGAATTTTATTGATACAAAAGAAGGCTTTGAGAGTGATTTCTAAGGCTGGATTTTTTGATCATTGTAAGCCATTTTTTATACAGAATTCCATTCTTACTGTAGTAAATGAATATATTTTTCAGTGTCTCATAGCAATAAAAACCAGGCATTCATCATTACCTCTAAATAGCGATGTGCATGAACACCTCACAAGGCACAGGGGTAACATATTCATCCCTAGAAATAGGCTGCAAAAGTCAAACTGTTGCTTTCCTGTTTCAGGTATCAGGTTTTTTTAACCTTCTGCCAATGTCCATCCAAAATCTGCCACCATCTAAATTTAAACTAACTGTTAAGAATTGGCTCACAAGGAATCCTTTTTACCTAATAAAGGAGTATTATCAAGCTGATTTTACGGAATTTTTGTGAATTGTTAGGCATCCATGCTAACACTTAGTAATAAGAAGTCAAGTGTATGCCTACACTGCAACCAACTAACCACAGTACGTACGTAATTGTGT
Organism: Neoaliturus tenellus; assembly: GCA_030545055.2. Classification (NCBI taxonomy): domain Eukaryota; kingdom Metazoa; phylum Arthropoda; class Insecta; order Hemiptera; family Cicadellidae; genus Neoaliturus; species Neoaliturus tenellus. The sequence continues at coordinate 253,148,889 of CM061532.1, forward strand.
GATACTTTTTTTGCATGGCTTGTGCATGAACACTTATTTTGCAAGTTTTGTTATGTTTTGTTTTGCGTGAAGTGGACTGATTAGCACGAAAATTGACGTGTTTTTATTTTTTCTTATTTGAATGACATAGCCTATTGTACTATTTGTATAGTGGCCAAATAAAGACTTATTGATTTATTTACTCTATTTTACATTCGGATTATTAATTAATAATAATGAAGTTAATTTAATAAAGTTTCCTTTTGTGAGACTCGAGAAGTTAAGATCCAGTCATCTCGTTAGGGACAAACGTCTTTTCAATAAGCTTCCCACTGAATTAAAAAGTATTAGTTTAAATTGTTTTAAATCAAGAATTTCTCAATGGTTGATCTTAAATCATTTTTATCATGTTAATGAACTTTTGGTATTGCCACCCTCAAGATTTAACTTGTAGTGATAATCTTTTCTGTGATATTGATACTACTATTGATAGTATTGATAGCATTGACTATTGATACTACGTAGACCTCTCAAGCTTCGTTAAAAATTGAAGTCGATGATTTCAGAGCGATCTATCTAGCTGAAACTATGTGAAACTTCGTTCCCGCCACGGCAAAATCACCCAGTCACTCCAGCGCTCTAGTGGATCGTACTGGAACCATTGACTAAGGATACAAATAGACGAGCCAAGCAATGCTTATTTGAAGCCAAGCTTTTGAGAGCGCGACCAGCGACTCTATGTTGAATTCTCTCCCAATCTCTGTGTTTTTTTTCCAATGCAGTGCTGCTTCCGTGGTCGTCCCTGGAACTAACGGTGCGCCGTGGTATCGTCTGCTTCCCGGCCGAGATATTTTGGTTTGGCAATGCTCTTCTCCTCACCACCACCTCACCGCTACCGATGAGCCGGCCGGCGCGGCGAAGCGCAACGGACCGGCTACGTAATAATGGTGTCCGTGCATGATGCGAAAAGGCCTTGTTTCTCATTCACTTAGTTGCCAATCATTATTTTTGTGCTATTAAACACAACCATCTTCATTTACATCAAAAATTGCAACTATTAGTTGATATTTAAAATTGAAATTTTTTTATTAACTATTTATGTTTATATTCCCTAGTCCTTATGAGTAAATGAACATACTTTTTGCTTATTAATTTTGATGTAAATTGTATGTATATTTATAAGATGATTATAGCTTATCGTCTTAAAATTACAAAGAATGATCTGTAAATAATTATTTACAGACAATAGTATATTAACATACTGTTTGACATTTCATTGTTATTTGTCCTTTTTATCGACAGTTTGTCTGTCTGTCTCTCTCATGTTGCGCCAGCATTGTTGCGTCATTGTTGTGGCCCGTAAATTTGTATTATTAATTTAAGTACCTTTTTACAAAATCGTAAATTATCCTTCTAAAATGTTATCCTAATGTACTCATAAAGCAGTGTAGTATTTGCTTTTTTCTCTAACTACAGTATGTTATATTAAATATTATAGGATCTATTTTTCTGAATACATGTTTATTTTCCTTGTGTCGTCCAACTTATTTTTTTTATAAATATATGTGGAAATATATATGGGTGACCAATAGTGCAAATGCAAGTTTGTTGACTTTTCCTGACAAAACTTTGAATAACAAAGTTCTTCTTCACCTACCCAGATAGCACAAAAACGTTATTTTCACGTGAAAATAACGCTTCATTTTGTACATTTTCACGTTAAAGAAAGGAGAAAATTACGTTATTTTCGCTTACAAATAACATAAACAAGACCGATCCTGGTAACTATCGTCCAATCTCCCTCCTACCGTCTGTTTCAAAATTAATTGAAAAGGTTGTTTCGGAGCAACTTAACCATTTCCTGGAACACAATATAACATACTGTGCAACAGACAGTATGGTTTCAGACAAAACAAATCAACCAAATTGGCATTGATCGATTTCATCAACAACTGCATCGATGCGATGGAGGCTGGGGAAACAGTAGTTGGCTGTTTCGCAGATCTCTCAAAAGCCTTCGATTGTGTCGATGCTGCAATTCTCTTAGAAAAACTGGCCGCAATCGAAATCTCTGGTCTGGCGCTGAAATGGCTTGAGTCTTACTTAGCTGAAAGATGCCAGATCACTGAGATTTTGCAAAACTCTGCTTCAAAACTTCAAAAAATTTTCTCCACTCCAAAAATCATTACGAACGGCGTTCCACAAGGGTCCGTTCTGGGACCTCTCCTTTTCTTGGTTTACATCAACAACATCACAGACTGTGTCCCAATAGGTAACGTCTACTCGTTTGCGGATGACACAACATTATTCGTAAATGGGTCAGACTTGCCAAGACTAGAGGCAGAGTCTAATGAAAAGGCAAATGAATTAGCTAACTTTTTTTCATCAAACAAACTCAATTTAAATCTACAAAAAAAACAGATACATGTGTATCCAAACTGCCCAAGAAAAAATTAAAAAAAAAAAAACAATAGGATTCCGAACCTATTTATTGGAGAGGATCAAATTGAAATTTCAAAAACCGCTGACTTTTTGGGGGTGAGATTGGATGATAGGCTGGGATGGGAAGATCAGTTAAAGAAGCTTGAGGGGTCGTTAGCTCGAGGTCTCTATATTCTGCGTAGAATTAGAACCTATGGAAGCCTTCCCCTATCAAAATTGGTTTACTTTGGCCTCTTAATTCGATCAACACATTTCTTATTCAATAATTCTCTGGGGAGCTGTTAAGGGCAACCTCGAAAGAATTTTTGTCTGTCAAAAGAAGGCAATAAGGGCCATCCTGGGCATGCCGCCCCAGATACTTCGATGCCCCAGACCAGCTGTAGAGATGCTTTCAAAAAATTAGGCCTTCTCACGGTCCCCTCACTTTTCATCTTTGAATCAGTCTGCTATATAAAAACCCAAAATATTTTACCAACTTTTTCCAATCACAAATACCACACCCGACATAAAGGACTTCATGCAGAGCAACACAAACTAACTCTTTTCGAGCACAAGCCTAAATACTGTGGGATCAAGCTATTCCAAGCTTTGCAAGAAAAATTACAAAATATCAATAAAATCACAAAGTTCAAAGTTGAAGTTAAAAAGTTTATAGTGGAGTCCAGTTTTTATAGTATTGACTGTTACCTTTCTGGTAACAAAGAACTAGATATGAATTATCCTTTGTAGGGCATCTATGTATAAGATAAACCCCTTGACCTGTCCAATTCCTTGACTCTAAGGACAACGGATGCGAGCTACAAGTAACAAGTACCGGTAAAGTAAGTAAAAATTGCAATGAATTTCACGTAAAAAACCTGTGAAAATAAAACATGAAATTCAAATTTTAATTCCACCAAAATTTTCCTTTATCGCAAATTTATCACTGAATTTTGAATTTTTTACTAGTTTTTCACATGAAGTTCACATTATTTTTACATTTTTTTTTTTTTGCGAATTTCACATGAAAAAGACGTGAAATTCATACGTTTTTAAATTACCAACATTTTACCTTTTCACTTAATTTTCACATTTTTTAGGCCTATTTGTGAAATTCAATGGCCGAATGGCCTATTTGTATCCTCAGTCAATGGTAGTATCAATAGTCAATGCCTCCACCATCACTGTATCACATAGATTTAAACTAAACACCTGGATCGGTAACTCCGTGTTGCGAATTTAAAACAATTAAATTAATTAATTAAACTACAGTAATACTGTATTTTTTAGTATTTCTTACCTATTTATTACCTATTCCGCCTTTGGATGTGCACTAATACATCCAAATGCTGCACAGTAAAGAACCATCTTTCATTATCACAATTAAATTATTATAGTTGAATTAAAATCAAAAGAGTATTGGGACTCTGGGTGCTTCGGTAGTGTTCGGGTACGTTCGGGACTAGTCGGCTCCTGTAAGTAAACAACTACCGAATTGTTCAAATGAACGAATCAATCAAGTGAATTAAATGAATCATTATGTCATTTTCTAAAAGAGTCATTTGAATCAGCGACCACAGAGAATTCTTTGTTCGCCGATTCGTATCGATTGTAAAATGATAACTTTGTTTCAATCGCGATCCGAGAACCAGGCAAATGTTTCATCGGTTTTGTTTACAAGGTTTCATATCCTTTTTATCATACAAAGGTTAGCGTTATTTGATGGATCTCACAAGTAGGTCTACCTACGTATAGGTACTCACAAGTACCTATATAGTTCCCACTTCATACTAACTTATTTATTCTCTATTTTGTTTCATAAATATAAAAAATTAAGATAATTAGTTGTAGAGTTTTTTTATTTTTTATTTGTCAAGCTATTTCATCTATAATAGACAATTGTAAATGAGGCTTATTAAAATGGCCACGAAACTATAAATAGAAATTTAACCCCTCAATTGACGCCTTTACATTTGACGACACAACAAATGCACGACCCCGACGACACGGTATTGGTGATGGTGAGCACCAAAATCAGGGCCGGTTTGACCATAATATAGGTACCACGTTCGCTACCAGCCGCCGCATAAATGCGGCATTCAGGCTACTCCCTCAGCCCACCAACAAAATCATGGACTTCCTGTATACCGGGCCTAGTGGCTGTGTCTTACGCCACAGACCACGAATAGAATCAATAGAATCTGTCCACAGGTGTTGCCAACCGGCCAGGAACGTCAGTGATCTTCCCAGCCACAGACTAAGCGCCGCGCACATGCGGCGGACAATCCCGTAGACCGTGCCTAAGCTATCTAACCTTTAAAATAGACCGAAGAAACAAATATACCGTAACTAAATTGATTAGCTTTTATCCACTGCCTAATTATTCAATCAATACATCACATGAGTGAGAAACCAACGTACAAAATCAAATGGTATAATTCATCATTCGTAATTCGATTGTCTTAAGAGATTATAAGCATTTACGTCGCGCGTACCCTGTAATTAACCTCGCTTTCAAACTGAGTGTATACCTGGTAACTTAACTCTTTTTTTACTGTTACGTAAAACTTTAAATTAATTAAATATTCAAGTGACCCAAAAGTACGTCACAGAATATTAACGTCAATTAATCGATGAAATTCGATTTTATCGCATTAAGACAGGCGTGGAAAAATTAGCTGTATCATACGGACAAAAGAATAGGTTCAAAATTCTATTCGTAAAAAAGATCGATTCAAATGAATCAATTCGCCAGATGAGCCGAATTTTCCATTACCAGCTGATTAAATCAGCGGGTTTACCCGAGTGTTGCCGAACACTGCCGAAGCACCCGCCAGTCTCAATACCCATATAGCACAGGTATGTCAATTTGATGTAAAATTGATGTAAAAGATGTCAATGTCATTGATATTGTTGATGTCAGATTGACTTCAAATGTGATAAAGAAAACGTCATTTTGATGTCAATGTGAAGTAAAAATGTCCCCGATTTTTTATGTCAAATTGATGTCAGTAAATTGATGAACTATGACGTCAATTTTACATCACATTGATGTCCGAACTGACGTCATATTGACAAACTAATCTTGTCAAAATTGATTCAAAATATCCCCAATAGCAAAACAAAAGTAATAAAATGGTAATTTTTAACCGATAAACAACTATTGAAGCGGCAAAAAGTGTTTGCCATTGGCAGGATTTGAACCCATGACCTTCAGATTCCCAAGCCGCGACCCTACCTACTACACCACCTGCTCTCTGCTTTACATGTATTTGTTACACTACTTGGCCAGTTGATACTCAAGTTTCTTTGCGTTGATCAAATCAAACGCATTTCCCGTGGCCTATATATTTTGATGTCTTCCCAAATAGGTCTTAAACTAGAGTTCCCTTTCATGTTTGTTTCATGTGTAAATGTTTAACAAATTGCAGTTAGGCCTATCTCAATTGATGTAAAACTTTTGACTGCGTGATCAAATACTTGACATAATTTTTACATAATTATTAATCAAAATGATGTCAAGTTTTCAACGAGTTCAATTGTTTTAAACAAATAATAATGTTCTCTTGTTGTAAAAGACTTAAAGAAATGATTTTTCTTCATTTATTACACTAACTTTTAAATTTAAAAATGCAAAATTTTTTACATCATTTTGACGTCAATACTTGGTCTAATATTTTACTTTGACATCATTTTGACGACTTTGATCACTTTTGACGTCAAATTGACAACGTGTGCTATGTGGGTACTCTTTTGATCTTAATTCAACTATTGTTGAATTAAAATCAAAAGAGTATTGGGACTGGCGGTGCTTCGGCAGTGTTCGGCAACACTCGGGTAAACCCGCTGTTTTAATCAGCTGTTAATGGAAAATTCGGCTCATCTGGCGAATTGATTCATTTGAATCGATCATTTTCCCGAATAGAATTTTGAACCTATTCTTTTTTCCTTATGATACAGCTGTTTTTCTACACCCATCTTGATGCGATAAAATCGAATTTCATCGATTATTTAACGTTAATATCCTGTGACGTAGTTTTGGGTCACTTGAATATTTAATTAATTTTAAGTTTGTACGTAACAGTAAAAAAAGAGTTAAGTTGCCAGGGATATACTCAGTTTGAAAAGGAGGTTAATTACAGGGTTCGCGTGACGTAAATGTCCTATAATCTCTTACACAATTGAATTACGATTGATGAATTATACCATTTGATTTTGTACGTTGGTTTCTCACTAATGTGATGTACTGATTGAATAATTAGGCAGTGGATGAAAAGCTAATCAATTAGTTACGGTATATTGTTTCTTCACCCAGGTAAGGTAGTCGATTATTAATTTTAATAGTTGAAGTAGAATATTTCATATATAAATTATTTATAAAACCTTATTAATAAATCGTAGTGATAATAAATAGTAATGGTTTCTTCAACCAAGGTAAGACGACTTCGAATGACTGACCACCTCTGTCGGGGTCATTCGGCTTTACCCCTACTGTGGCGCCTCCCCTCCCATCACGTGACCCCGTCCTCCCACTACTCTAAAGTGTAAAATGCCCCGCTTTTTCAAATGTGGCTTTCAAAATTCTTTCAATGTAGGCCTACGTCAGACATCATTGTTCCATTTTGTGAACCGATTGCGTCCGCCTTGTCCGCCGCGTGTGTGCGGCGCTTGGTCTGTGGCTAGGACGATCACTGACGTTCCTGGCCAGTTGTGGACAGATTATATTGATTCATTCGTAGTCTGCGGCGTAAGACACAGCCACTAGGGCTGGTCTACAGGAGGTCCATGATTTTGTTGGTGGACTGAGGGAGTAGCCTGAATGCCGCATATATGCTGCGGCTGGTAGCGAACGTGGTAACCTATATGGTCAAAGGTGCTCACCATCACCAATACCGTGTCGGGGTCGTGCATTTGTTGTGTCGTCAAATGTAAAGGCGTAAATTGAGGGTTTAAATTTCTATTTATAGTTTCTTGGCCATTTTAATAAGCCTCATTCACAATTGTAAAATAGATGAAATAGCTTGACAAATAAAAAAACTCTACAAGGTTATAAGCAATTATCTTAATTTTTAGCGAATTTCCCATAGGGAATAAGCTATTACCGTAGGTCTCATGGTAAGACCCAAGCCCGGGACCATGTTACTTTTTCGTTTTTAGGTGCCCAGAGACCAAAAATAATAGTCATTAAAATTTATATATATATATATATATGTATATATGTATATATATATGTATATGTATATATATATGTATGTGTCCCTAGACACGATAACTCTCGTAAAAATGGTCCGATCGAGACCAAATTTGGTAGAGATGTGTAATCCTACATTTATTCGGATGAGTTCGTAAACCAGACATATCGACCTACCGGAAGGGGTAGTTTTGGGGGGTTTTGTACCCCAAAAATGGGTTTTTTGCATTTTTCTTATCTAAATTTAAAAAATTTTAAATTTTTATTTTGACCATTGGATTTAGCTAAAAAAAAATACACAATTTAGTATTTTGAAGCTTTGCTCTATCTCCATTGGTTACCGAGATATTAAAAAGTTTAAAGACAGTACATTGTATTTTGGGGCTCCAATGTTAATCTTATGGAGAATTGGGATGTGTTAATATTTCACTTATTAACCAATATTTTTCGATAAAACTTGGAACTCAGCTTCATTTGGTTGAGATTCATCCATTTATGGTAAAAAATCTTGATTTTTGTGCTTATCATGGCAGCAAACCTGCATACTCTTTTCCCATGTTAATCATATGGAGGATAGGCAAACTCAGATATTGATTAAACTATATATATATATCGTATGGCTCATTCAGCCAGCCACCATGGTTTAAGAATAATAAAAAAAAATTCTGCGGTGCAGAGCACCTGAGTCAGTATAAGTAAAAATCTAAACACTAAAAAAAAAAAAAAAAAAAAATTAGATCTCTCTTTATAGAGCTAAATCCAGGGCGCTAAGCCATTGCAGCCCAGCTTCACTTGAGCTATGCAGACCGGCCAATCCTTCGGGGAAGGCACTCAGTGGGCACTCTTCGACTATGTGTTCCATAGTTTGATACTCTGCTCCGCAGTCGCATGACTGGTCTTGTGTCATTCCCATTTGTGCTTCCAATAATTACATCTCCCCACTCCAGTGCGGAAACGATTGAGTATAGTCCACTGCTTCCGAGGAAGATTCATACCACCTACCGCTACGGTCGGGTCATCTATCAAGAAGTGGTTCCGACCTTGAAAAGCTTGAAAATTGATTAAACTTAGTACTGTATATGGCTTTATATGGTCGAAATAAATTTTTTAAATGATAAAAACCTACTTTTAGAGTGTTTCCCCATGGCAGCATACCTGCATACTCTCCCTATATTTATCATTAGGAGAATATACATTTATTTCCCTATTAATGAGCATGTAATGATTTGGTTTACAGGTTTATGTGGTCAACATTAATATTACGGTACTAATTTGGAAATTCACTGAGTACGCAGGTCTGCTGCGACGGGGGGTATTTTATATTTATGTAACAAAATAGAGAATAAATAAGTTAGTATGAAGAGGGAACTATATAGGTACTTGTGAGTACCTATACGTAGGTACTTGTGAGATCCATCAAATGACGCTAACCTTTGTATGATAAAAAGGATATGAAACCTTGTAAACAAAACCGATGAAACATCTGCCTGGTTCTCAGATCGCGATCGAAACAAAGTTATCATTTTACAATCGATAATAATCGGCGAACAAAGAATTCTCTGTGGTCGCTGATTCAAATATATATTCTAGATACTGTGATTCAAATGACTCTTTTAGAAAATGACATATGATTCATTCAATTCACTTGATTGATTCGTTCATTTGAACAACTCGGTAGTTGTTTACTTACAGGAGCCGATTAGTCCCGAACGTACCCGAACACTGCCTAAGCACCGAGAGTCCCAATACTCTTTTGATTTTAATTCAACTATAGTTGAATTCAAAACTAGATCAAAAGAGTATTGAGACTGGCGGTGCTTCGGCAGTGTTCGGCAACACTCGGGTAAACCTGCTGATCTAATCAGCTGGTAATGGAAAATTCAGCTCATCTGGCGAATTGATTCATTTGAATCGATCTTTTTCACGAATAGAATGTTGAACCTATTCTTTTGTCCGTATGATACAGCTGTTTTTTCACACCTGTCTTAATGCGATAAAATCGAATTACATCGATTAATTGACGTTAATATTCGTGGCGTACTTTTGGGTCACTTGAATATTTAATTAATTTTAAGTTTGTACGTACAGTAAAAAAAGAGTTAAGTTACCAGGGATACACTCAGTTTGAAAGCGAGGTTAATTACAGGGTTCGCGCGACGTAAATGCCTATAATCTCTTAAGACAATTGAATTACGAATTATGAATTATACCATTTGATTTTGTACGTTGGTTTCTCACTCATGTGATGTATTGATTGAATAATTAGGCAGTAGATGAAAGCTGATCAATTTAGTTACGGTATATTGTTTCTTCGGTCTAGTTTAAAGGTTAGATAGCTTAGGCACGGTCTACGGGATTGTCCGCCGCATGTGCGCGGCGCTTGGTCTGTGGCTGGGAAGATCACTGACGTTCCTGGCCAGTTGTCAACGCCTGTGGACAGATTCTATTGATTCTATTCGTGGTCTGTGGCGTAAGACACTGCCACCAGGGGCGGTATACAGGAAGTCCATGATTTTGTAGGTGGGCTGAGGGAGTAGCCTGAATGCCGCATATATGCTGCAGCTGGTAGCGAACGTGGTAACCTATATGGTCAAACCGGCCCTGATTTTGGTGCTCACCATCACCGATACCGTGTCGGGGTCGTGCATTTGTTGTGTCGTCAAATGTAAAGGCGTCAACTAGGGTTTAAATTTCTATTTATAGTTTCGTGGCCATTTTAATAAGCCTCATTCACAATTGTCTATTAAAGATGAGATAGCTTGACAAATAAAAAAAAACTCTACAAGGTTATAAGCAATTATCTTAATTTTTTATATTTATGTAACAAAATAGAGAATAAATAAGTTAGTATGAAGTGGGAACTATATAGGCGTAGGTACTTGTGAGATCCATCAAATAACGCTAACCTTTGTATGATAAAAAGGATATGAAACCTTGTAAACAAAACCGATGAAACATCTGCCTGGTTCGCAGATCGCGATCGAAACAAAGTTATCATTTTACAATCGATACGAATCGGTGAACAAAGATTTCTCTGTGGTCGCTGATTCAAATGACTCTTCTAGAAAATGACATATGATTCATTCAATTCACTTGATTGATTCGTTCATTTGAACAACTCGGTAGTTGTTTACTTACTGGAGCCGAACGTACCCGAACACTGCCGAAGCACCGAGAGTCCCAATACTCTTTTGATTTTAATCAATGTATACAGATCCGAATAAGCAGTAGGGACATCCTTATGGGGAAGTGAGAACGCCGCCCCTGAAACACAGATAGCACCACCAAGATGGTAAGGATTATGCTGATTGGTTGAATGGAAACAGATGACTAGAATAATTTTACAGAGGTTTGTTATTGTTTTGATTTTTTTGTAAACAAATATGCTCATTTTGACATTTGAGAGGTAGAAAAAGCGCTTCCCGTGACAGTAAGGAGAAGTAATCCTAGCTTCAGCAATTTATTTTCCTCTGGTTTTCGGGGGCAAAACTAAAATTTTTTAACATGGGATGTCCCTACTTATTCGGTTCTGTATACATTGTTTTAATTTAACTATAATTGAACATTTAAAAGAATGCAAACAAACAAGAATGCAGCTGACGCACCGACAACAATCATGTCAGCTGATATTCAGCGCGGCACGGCGCGGCGGCGGTGCAGCGGCCTGGCTACTGGCTAGTGGTGGGGGAAGCCGGCTCGTTTTTAGCTCTTTTCCGCCATTTCAGTTACCGATCCAGGTGTTTAGTATATATCTATGCTATATCATCACTTTACTTACTTAGATGTAAATACTTAGTATGTAAATTCATTGATAATATTATGTACTCTATGGAAGTTCCATCGGAGCCAGACAGCCAGACTGAAAAATACAGACTGGCCGGAATTAAAAAACTTAAGAAAAGAAAATGCGTGTGATCTCGATCTGGGTCTGGGATCTTGTTCTTACTATCGTTTTAGGTAATTGGGTTTGAATATTTTGTAAATGGTTAAGTGAAGTAACAAGGAAAGTTATGTATAAAATAAGCGTATATCCAGTCCGTTGTTTCATCGTGTATTAGCAGGTCAGTATACTTAGAGATGCATTTTCGACTCATTCATAATATTTTTAACCTTTTGTGAATTCTAACCTTCTACCTATATTCTTCCATTTTCTACTTAATTGTCAATTAATTATTTTTAAGTGGTCAATTTTATTATAATTAAGTACGCCTAAATACCTAGTAGAAGTACATTTATTTTTCATCCTTTGAATGAGGCTAGGCCTACACACTTCTTGTTCAATAGGCCTACATTTCGCCTAAAGGCCTAGATGATCTAGGCCTATACAATAGGCCTAGGAAGTAAGACTATTGCACATCATAGGCTCATTACAAAATCTAGGCCTAGTCACAATTATAATTTCACATTTTGCAAATTTGTCTTGGTAGCCTACTCCCACTTTCATAAGTCCTGTTTTTATTTTTATTTATTTAGCCTATATCGGCGTAAGCCAATTTACAATGAGATAAAATTAGTACATACAATAATTAACTTAATTACTTGCAAGAATTTAGCTATTAGTTGCAGACTACACTCTAACTTAACTTAAGTCTTCATTCGATATTTAGGCCTATTTTGGATTGTGTTTCTTTTTAGCGAATTTCCCTATAGGGAATACGCTATTACGGTAGTAGCCATGGTAAGACCTAAGCCCGGGACCACTTTACTTTTTCATTTTGAGGTCCCTAGAAGCCAAAAACACCATTCGTTCATTTTCATATATATAGGCTACCTTGAAATACCATCACTTCGTCTTTGACTACTTTTGGTTGATAGACTGCATCTTAATAATAATAAAGAAAAACTTTACATCTGGTCAAGTAAAATAAACATAATTTTAATCTTCTTTTATATGTTATATAGGCCTATATGTATACCTACATACATGTATATATGAGGCTTCTTGGGGACCTCAAAATGAAAAAGTAAAGTTGTCCCTGGCTTAGGTCTTACCATGGCTACTACCGTAATAGCGTATTCCCTATAGGGAAATTCACTAAAAAGAAACACTATCCAAAATAGGCCTAAATCAAATGAAGACTTAGTCTTCATTGCAACTAAATGCAACATATAGCTTTGAAATGCAACTTATAGCTAAATTCTTGCAAGTAAGTAATATATATAAATATATATATATGTGTGTGTGTGTGTGTTTGTGTGTGTGTCGATATATCACACACACACACACACAGCATTCAGCTAATAGAGCTGCTAGTATTATAAAATAAAATAAAAACATATTTAACGACAGCACCCTTGTTTTAAATAAACATTTATTTTTCTGATAAATAAAGAAAATAAAGATTTAGCCTATTCAAAACAAGGGGGCTCTTGTTAAATATGTTTTAAAAATTTGATCTAGTCGGGCTAACTTACCCCCTTCCTCATCATTTCCATGATTTCCTCTAACATTGGTACAGTAACAGTTAACAACCATCTAGCAATCTTTTTAAACAAGATGAAATAACACATAATAACTGTTTATCTTGGCATATCTATTAGAAGTTTAGAATTATGATTTCTACCATTTGATAATTTCCCTTACTCTTTGATTTTCAGTTCATAATGGATGAATCCTGCGATCGCTTGTTAAAAGTGAAAAAATCATGTAACATAGCCCCTGGTGTTGTAGATTTGTCTATAGTAGAAGATGAAAACTATGTCAAGGGTGGCATTTTATCAAGTAAGTCTTTGTCGTACAGTTTATTCACTTTCTTTTTATGTTATTGTTACTTGAGCTATATTTATGTAGGTAGGCTTAGACATACTTAGGCCTACTTTATGAATTTTATTGGTATTTTCTCCCTATTTTCATTGTGAAATACAGACAGTAAAACTTATTAAGAAAAACAGTATAAGCAGTGGCGATTGAGATAGTTTTATTTATTTATTATTATTTTTGCTTGCTGCTCACCACTTTCTCAAAGCACTTTTCTAGCAAATTTCCCCAATTAGCTACAAAGCACACTAGACACATCTTTAACAGAAAAATTTGGCAAAGATCGTGTAGCATGTTGAACATTTCAATTAAATTATTCTAACTTCGGATTTATTTACTTACGTAAATATGGCCTGAGGTGTCAATGAGTCAATCTTCACGCTGTGTGCGTTTCAGGCATGCTACCGCCCATCTTCACCAGCGTCAGATTTAATTAAAACATAAGCCCATTTTTCAATGGTTGTCGATTTACACAAACACACTTCAAAAATTCAATCTTGAAGTGGAACATTGACAATAACATATTGTATTGAAAGAAAAATGTATGTATCAGTCGGTTTTAAATAAATAATAACTGTTGGTACTGTCAAAACTTTATTTAGATGATGTATAAAATATGTAGGTCTACTCTCCGTAAAGTAGGCCAACAATTTGTTTCGTTAGGTCGCCGCAAAGCAACGCAGAAATGTCTGCATGAGACCTGCTTTGCGTCGCCCTATTTTGCAGGTGTTTACACGGCAATAATTACGCGTATGAATAACAAATTCCTTTTTTTTAACCCCTCGAAATTTTGCGTCCCCTAAATTTTCTCGCCCTATGCCTGGGCCTAGTGGTAAATGTGGTACTGCTCAGTCGTGAGTCTGTTCACGGGCGGATTCAATTACCCCTACATACCCTACCCTACATTACCTACCCTACATTTACGTGATTTTAGTATTGTTGTAGTTGTGTTAGCTGGTATTGTTTGTTATTAGGTTGTTTTAGCGGTACCAACTGTATAAAATACAATGTCGGACCCGGGAGATCCAGAGCATGACTTCCAAAAATGAATCCCTAATTTTTTATGGGTTGGAAAATTTTTCCCAAGAATAACTTCAAACACACCTAGAATTATCCAGAATAATATTTACAAGATAACCTTTCATATTTAGAACTCTGATTGTTAAGTCACTAGGCTACCAAAGCGCCACGGAAGATGATGTAACTTTTACTACCAAAAATAAAAAAAAGTATTCCAAAGTGTACCAGTAGGCCCAGCATCTCTTCAAACTAAAGTAAGATTTTAGAATTAAAAAAAAATCATAATGAGAGGATGGGTCTTAAAAAATGTTTTGCTGTGATCAAGTTAAAAATATTGTAAGACCGCAATACATTTAACTTATTTAGGTTTTTATATAATTATTACACTTTATTTTTAAAATATAGAATTCTCTCATCGATTGTTCAAAACGTAGAATATTGACCCTGTTAAAACAAGTTTAAAGTTAGTCTTGCTAGATTTAAAATAGTTATGTGCCTAATTTATAAGAATAAAAAATATTTGTTATTGTTTTCAGATCCTAAACTGTCTTGGGTATCATGTGGACCTAGGCTTACTAATTTAAACAATAACAATGGTTCAAAAAGAACAGGCTGGACCTTTGGGTGGGCCTCGGGAGACAAGTCACTCAGGGTTTGTATTTATTTTAGCCTAAGTTCAATTAAGACCAGTAAATTTTTACAACATTCATAAAATTATAGGAGTGTTGTCATTAGTAGTACTTTCATTGACTATGTACACTAGAACATGAGACCTCTCATCCAATGCATTTTGTTTGAGGCAAAAATTTTGAAGTTTCGTGTACGTGGCGCCAGAGTTGCTGCCATCGATGTTGTTATTATTCAGATGGATTCATGGCTGCAAAAACTCTTCATCATCAACATAAACAAAAAACTCCATTACAAAATGTTAAATCCTTGTTTGAGAAGAGTGGTTGTACTGATTTGCCTATCATATGACTCCTGTACTTCTATAACGCCGCTCAAGATCGTGCTATCATATATTGTTTTCAAACACGCCTATGCTATGAGAAGTCTACTCACGTTAGTGTACATAGTCAATGGTACTTTCCTAACAAAACTAAAGTTTACGTATATATATGTATGTTAATAACTTGCATGTTAAAGGTTATGTCTTAATTAAGTAAGTATCAAGTAATATTTGATGAAAACAATCTCATTAAAGTAAACCTATATAAAGAGGGTGGTAAACAGTCTAGAAACAGTATAATATCGTTAAAATTATTTAATGAACAAAACTAAAACTTTTCAAACCGATTTGAGCCTCAAAGTCCACTCCCAAAGTACTTATTGAACATGTACCTCCAAGGGGAGGTACTTGGACATTCTATGGTCCAAAGGAGTCGGTTAAAAAACATAAACGCAAGTAAAATTCAAATTGTACACAAAATTAAAGATTTCTGTGAATAGAGAACAATGCCGCAAACTCTGGGCCTAAAAAGATGATTGTTTAAACTTTGTTTAAAAAATCTTATTACCAAAATAAAAAAATAAAAAAAACAATAATTGTTGATAAATTCACCATTTGAGGTCAGGTTTATGGCAAATTGCTCAGAATGTAAAACCTTTTCAATTATGTATCATATGGCATAGCCCAATGAAGTTTTCCCCAAGACTTCCTTTAAGCGACTTCACCAGGGGAAGTCGGCAGGGAAACTTCATTGACCTACGCCATATGGATGGCCTACATCATTTGGGCTTTGCATTCTGAACAATCTCCCACAAACCTGAACTCAAAAGGTACACAGTGTATTGGGAGTTAGGCCTATTGCATTTTTTGTTTTCAGCACTATGATTTTAATGCAACGTTTGATTGCCTGCCATTTTTAACTCAGTCATCCCTTTGACGAGAGGTTTGTGGCATTTTTCTCTATTCATAGAGGCCTTTAATGTGATGTACATCTTTATCGACGTCTACATTTAAGATATTTTCTTAAATGTAACGAGAGTTGCTGCCTTCTGTTGTTTTCATCTGAAGGTAGTGTTTGTGGAGGAGTTGCTTGGGAGCCCCGCCACTAGCCCCATCCTAGAAATCAGCTGTTAAAGTTAAGCAGCAGCTCCTTGTGTTTCTACTGCTGCAGGTTGCTGTAAGCTATTAATTTTTTATCTCCGCAGGTCGTGTGCGTAGAGGAGTTGCCCGGGAGCCCCACTGCCAGCCCCATCCTAGTCGTTGGCTGTGAAGGCGACTGCGGCAGCTCCTTGTGTTTCTACCACTCCGGCTGCTGCAGGGTTCTGAAAGCTATTCATTTTTTATCTCCGCAGGTCGTGTGCGTAGAGGAGTTGCCCGGGAGCCCCACTGCCAGCCCCATCCTAGTCGTTGGCTGTGAAGGCGACTGCGGCAGCTCCTTGTGTTTCTACCACTCCGGCTGCTCCAGGGTGTTGAAAGCTATTCATTTTTTATCTCCGCAGGTCGTGTGCGTAGAGGAGTTGCCCGGGAGCCCCACTGCCAGCCCCATCCTAGTCGTTGGCTGTGAAGGCGACATCGGCAGCTCCTTGTGTTTCTACCACTCCGGCTGCTCCAGGGTGTTGAAAGCTATTCATTTTTTATCTCCGCAGGTCGTGTGCGTAGAGGAGTTGCCCGGGAGCCCCACTGCCAGCCCCATCCTAGTCGTTGGCTGTGAAGGCGACTGCGGCAGCTCCTTGTGTTTCTACCACTCCGGCTGCTCCAGGGTGCTGTAAGCTATTCATTTTTTATCTCCGCAGGTCGTGTGCGTAGAGGAGTTGCCCGGGAGCCCCACTGCCAGCCCCATCCTAGTCGTTGGCTGTGAAGGCGACAGCGGCAGCTCCTTGTGTTTCTACCACTCCGGCTGCTCCAGGGTGCTGAAAGCTATTCATTTCAATGAAAAGGTAAAGTTTTATTTGATAACATCCAAGATCAACTACACCCCAGAGTAAAAACCCATAAACTTGACGAGACATTGTGGCAGGGTTTAAACTTTGGTCGCATTCATCACATTTTGTGACACCTGCCACAAAATTGCAACAATTTTCGGGCAGTCTGTAGCGATTTTGCTACAAAGGTTTTACTATTTATAACAAGTATCCAAAATACCCCCGTCGCAGCAGACCTGCGTACTCGGCGAATTTCCAATGTGATTTCAGACTATTTACTTTTTCCATAGAAACACCATAGGATCGAGTTTGTAGGTTTGCTGTCATGGGGTGTTGTTAGAAAATCTCTTAGTTAATCAGTAATTGGTGAAGGTAAACATAAAATTATATCAAGCTCTGGCATTTTTTTTCCCCCATAAACCCGATGGTGTTGAGTATATAGGTTTGCTGCCATATAGGTTTTGTAAGCAAGTATAAGTGAAACCCTATCTAGATAATGTACATACCAAATTTGATTAGTTATATCAATAAGTTATATAATAAGATATAGGGTTTTTTTTATAAAAATAACATAGGAATTGGATTTTTCCCGTAACCAGTTACGCGGGGAAAAAAATCAAAATACCAAATTGTTTGTTTTTAAGCTCTTTTGGATGGTTTCATTAAAATTGATGAATTTTGAAAATTGAGGTTAAAAATACCAAAAACCCATTTTTGACCCCTTTGAAACCCCATAAAACCCTGTTCCCACAACCCGACAATGCTGGTTCGCGAACTCATGAAAATAGACTTGGTCTTACACCTTCATACCAAAATTCATCAAAATTGGAGGTCTCTTTCAAAAGTTATCAGTACCACGGACACACACACACACACACACACACACACACACACACACACACACACACACACACACACACACATATATATATATATATATATATATATATATATATATATATATATTAGAGGTGTGCGGATAGTGAAATTTGACTTCGGATCGGATTCGGATCGGATAGTTTAATTTCGGATCGGATTCGGATCGGATAGTAAGGGGTTCGGATCGGATTTTATTCGGATTCGGATACTCGCACGGACAGAGTAAACTGTTATATTGCTCAGAATTAAAATACAAATTAATTAACAGTAAAATCCTAGCACTTTATTCCTAGGAATGCATGAAAAATGTTAATTTTATTTTTGTTTAATATAGAAATGTAGGCATATATTGATTTTTTTTGTTTTATTAGGCCTAAGTATTTGTACAAAACTAGAATTATAATTTACATTATGGACAAATACTTTAAACAATTATGTACACAGAATTTTATTGTGTTTTTAGTGTGCATGTTTGATGTTGTCCTTGAGTTGTATTAGGCCTAGATGTTAAGTATGATACCATTTCATATTTGTATGATTTTGTGTATTATAGGCCTATTATAATATATTATAGCCTATATAATATAGTTTCATTTAATCTACTAGCTATAGTAGGTCTCATCCAAAATAAATTCACTACAAGGCTATCGGTATCAAACCGAGTTTTAACTTAAGGTAGGCCTATTGTTTAGCTCTAAAGTCGGTCAATCAATAGGCTACATTTGTAACTATTTGTTTTTGGTGAGAAAATCTTTTTCATTATTTTTTTACAAATTTGCTTAGAACCTAGATAAATTTCTCTCTCTCAGAATTAGGTAATTTCCACTCTCATCTTTTGTTTGAATACTACATTGATAGTAATATTTTGAGCAATAACTTAGGGTTATGACCAAAAAAGGTCTATTAACTTACATTCATTAGGCCTTGGCTATATGCAAGTTTTGATATCTTTGAGTCACTGTGATGACATTACTGTTTAACAGTAGCCTAGGCCTACACCTTCATGAAGGCTACAGTCTTGTTTGATGTTTAAAAGTAGATTGCTAAGCTTACTTCAATTCAATAATGCAGTTCAATAATGCAGTGACATGTAATAGGCTACTTTTAACATTTTAGGTTTTAAACATACATCCCAATTTGTTTTAAAGGCCTATTACATTGAGCTCAGTTAAAATAAAAACTTTCCTATCTCAAAGAATTTATGAAGTGGAAGCAAGTCACAAGTCTCAATTTCAGTAATAATGAAACGACATTATTTTATTTTTCTACAGAGAACATTTTCTGATGTCTTAGTTACCCTACCCTTACCTTTAGAACCAGCTTGCACAATAGGCATTCCGCCTGTTCTTGGTTTTTCTCAAAAGATTTCCAAATCAAACTCTTTTTCTTTCTTGGCTCCATAGCTGAGTACTGTAGTTAACAACTATAGCCTATCCGATTTTAGAAAATTAAGTTGATCACATTGGTAACTTCAATTCAAATTTTATCTCGTACGCTGTCGGCTGTAGCAGTATTCCCAGTCTTCAAAACATCGTACCACACGATAATAAATTATTGCACGCCACAAAAATGTCGTGTCTATCAATGTAATTAGTGATTGATGTCGGGAATGATTTGATTTTGTAATATTTTAGGCACGAAAAATCAATTACTTGCCAAAACTATCACTAATTATCTTGAAAAATAACGGCAAATCTTTGGGAGAAAAATCAGTGTGACGTCGGAGAATGAGTAAAATAACTAAGAATCACAGTATTATCGTGTACTTAGAAACACTGTCGTCTACTGCGCAGGACAACAGAATCAAATAACCACAGACTAAAATCGTGACACTCGGTCAATTCTGGTGTTCTCCCATACCAGTTAATTCCAAATCGGTGGCTGTGGAGTGCTAGCGGGGGTTCACTAGCGCGCGTTGTGATTGGAATCGGAACCTAACGCTACAGCCAATCACGACCCCTGTTTGAATGAGTTGTTTTACTCCATCCGCTTGAGGCGCTAATGTATCAGATTTGTTTTGACAACCATTGCCTTGAGTGCGCTATATCTTGGGGACACCCTAATACGTAGAGTGTCAATACTAGTGTTGATGACTGTCTTCAGTTTTCAAGTTTTTGAAAGAGATGATAATAATTATTTATTGAGTCGTGTTTTAATCCAACATTGTATTCATACCTCGAACGAAAGCGATCGTCAATATCATTTCAAATGTAGTTTTTGGGGGGTTTAAAGGATTTTATGCTCATATATACTATCTATCCGAAAAAATCGGATATTTTTCGGATCGTATCCGACGCCTGTTGTACATTCGGATCGGATCGGATATCCGAATCCGATCCGAATCCGATCCGGTTTTCCGGATATCCGCACACCTCTAATATATATATTACTTTATTTTCACCAAGGAGGGCTACTTTCAATATTACTATAAAAATAATTAACCATAGTACCCTTAAATTCATTAATTTATTTATATTGAAAATGTTGTTATAAGGTTATGTACTAAACACTGTGATCATGGCATAAATTGTCCGAAATACGTGTTAGTGCCGAATAAAATGAATTTAAGGGTACTAAGGTTAATTATTTTTATAGTAATATATATATATATAGATATAGATATATACATATATATGAAAATGAACGAAAGGTGTTTATGGCTTCTGGAGACTTCAAAATGAAAAAGTAAAGTGGTCCCGGGTTTAGGTCTTACCATGGCTACTACCGTAATAGTGTATTCCCTATAGGGAAATTCGCTAAAATAACAGGTTTTCAAATTTTAAGTTTTCTCTCATAAAATGATGTTTAAACGTATTATTTCCATCAAAACAAAATACAGCAGGCTTCAGAGAGCTAACCTCAATCAATAGCGTCATGATCTAAACTGTAACAGCACAGCTGTTACAAAGAGATTGAAAACAGAACAGCTGATGCTACGGCTACCCCCACCCGGCGATCACGAGCATAATAACACCAGTTTAATACTGAACTTTGGTGTCTGAAATTGCAGCTGTGGAAGTAGCTAAGCGGTTCCTGGTGCATAGACTTGCAAATAAATATTGTATTCTGATTAACCCTAGAGAGGTCGCACTTTTTGCTTGACACATTTGGTCGCATGGCACCAAAATGCAAATGTATTTTGGGATATATTGCCGTAAAAAAGTAATCAAATCTTTTTGTAATTAATTTTTATTTATTTAGACATAATATAACATTTACATAGTTGGCATTTTATTTCTTAGAAAATAAAATTTTGTTATTTCTTCATATACAAAATTTCCACGACACATTTGGTCACATGACGTCAAAAGGACCGTAAATTGTAAATTGGGGGTATATTGCCGTAAATAGTAGTCAAATCTTTTTTAATTAATTTTTATTTACTTAGACAATTTAACATTTACATAGTTAATATTTTATTACTTAGAAAAATAAAATTTAGTTATTTTGTTAATAAACAAAATTTGTACGACACATTTGGTCGCATGGTGTCAAAAGCACAGATCGAATGCTCGCAGCGGACCGATCGATATTTTGCTGGTGGGGGCAGTGGAAGGTGGAGGGAGATATCCCGACTGACCGACATCGCGCTGCCTCACCCTACTGCGTAGTAAATTTTTAAAAAACGGAATGCCGTGGAACTTCTGACGCCGCACGACCTCTCTAGGGTTAATATTTTGATTTCGATATCTGCTGGAGAACCATAGAGAGTTCTACCCGGCAAGTAGGGAATTCAATTTTCCTTACCATTTTTTAATAAATAGAAAATGTAAGATGAATTGAAGATGTAACTTTGAAATTAAAACTATTCTTATGCACCATTTTTTGGCCAAACTATACAATCATTTAAAGTAAGTAAACAGAAAATTACTAGTTGTGAAACTAGACATCAAGAGCGCTATTGCAGTTTCCTCTTTTCAGACACCACAGAAACCAGCCTAGTTTTGTGACTGAATCCCAACAAGAGTTGTGACCGATGACTGTATCACTCACTAACTGACGACAGAATTTAATTTTGCATTACCTCTAAAAGTTATGTCTAACCTCTAAAGACTAAGTGGTAAACACTTAAATTATTTACCAATGATTGCCATTGAAGGTCAAGAGAGAATGGATATTAACTTAGAAGCTGCTTTTGCAAAATGGTGTTTAAAACCAAGAATTTTATATTACATTGCTTGTTCATGTTGATGTTTGAATCCGGTGGAAATTTGGAGTATACGTTTAGGCTAAAGTATTTGTGTGAAACTATGACCTTATATGAACCTATTTAGGGATGGACGGGAATGGATTTTTAGTTTGGGACGGGACGGGACAGGAATTTTTATTTCCCATCCAATTTCGGGACGGGATCGGGACGGGATAGCTCTTCTCGACGCTATCGGGAAATAATCGTTTTGATTTTTATCTGAGTGTCGTATACAGACAAATTAATGTTAAATATCAAATAGTTCTCCTTCCAACTTGTTCCACTTGTTTTTGTATAATTTACAATGAATGTCCTTTTGTTGAAAAATTAAAATATATAGTTTTGATATTTTCAGGATGCAATAAGATCATGGGAAAGTATAAATTTTATTGTAACCAAATAAATTAAGTTGAATCACTAAACACACATAAAGGAAAAATGTTGCCCATGTCTTATTTAATACAAGTTTGGTTTGATGAAATATTAAACATTTGGTACGAAGAATGAAAATAAACATTATGCACGGTACCGGTACAAAAAAAATATAGATAAAAATAATTGGAAAAATTTTAAAGAAAACAATACTATATTACAATAAATAAGGCCTGCTCAGAAAAAAAAGAACAAAAAAAAATACAAAAATTTAAATTAGAATGAATATTAACACTCAGAAAAGAAGTTGTTCAACAAGCCAATGCCATTTATAAACCTAAGAAATATTTTGCCAATTTTTTTTATATTCATTGTTTTACTGAGACAGTTTCTTCCTTGAAGAATATAAATAAGAAAATTGAACTAAGAAATAATAAACTATTAAGCCGCGTCCGCACTGGCCGAACATGTTCGCCGAACAAAGTTCTTCCGAACATTTGTTTGTTCGTTGCTAACCTTTCAGAATGTAAATCATATGGCCTGATAGTTGTTCGTCAAGAATGTTTGTTGATTTTTGTGTTCGCCGAACAAGTTCGCCACGAATGTTCGCCCAGTGGGGACGCGGCTTTAGACATTATACTTTTATTGTTATTTAAATGAATACATTTAACTATTTTTTGCTACATCAGAAAAAAAATTAAGGAGTGTATGATAAAAAAAATTATAACAATGTAAATTTAAAGCTATAAACCCTAAAATCTAATAAATATAAGCTATAGCTAAGCCGTGTTTTCCTCGTTAGCGAGATTGTCGGCCGCGATCGCCGTCCTCGTTAGAGAGATCGTCGCCCGTCATAGCCGTCCTCGTTAGCGAGATCGTAGGCCGCGACAGCCGTCCTCGTTAGAGAGATCGTCGGCCGCGAGATCGTCGGTCGCGATCGCCGTCCTCGTTAGCGAGATTGTCGGCCGCAATCGCCGTCCTCGTTAGCGAGATCGTCGGCCGCAATCGCCGTACTCGTTAGCGAGATTGTCGGCCGCAATCGCCATCCTCGTTAGCGAGATCGTCGGCCGCGATCGCCGGCCGCCGTTCGGCAGTTCCCGTCCCGATAAATTCCCGAGTATAAAAAAATCCCGCCCGATGATCGGGATGAAAATTTCCCGAAAATTTTCCCGAAATTTCAGGACCCGTCCATCCCTAAACCTATTTTAATCTTTTGAAAAATAAATAAAAAGTCATTATGAACTTGTTATTTTCTAATTTTTTTACATAAAAAACAACACGGCAAACAAAAATATTTTTACCGTAAAAGTATTGGTAGGCCTAACTGTTGACGAATTATACTACTTGCGGTAAAAATGCTTTTTTCATTTTGCTACAAGTATCCAAGAGCTTGTAGCATTTTTGTTCCAAGAAAATTTCACCCAGCTTACGCCCTGCATTGTGGAATAAGGTACTGTCGAGTTTGATGAAAGTTGAACTTCCCATAGTTGTCTTAAGCCTTGTCGGTTACCATGTAATATCAGCTCTCCTTAATGATTAAACTGGGGGAAATGCCCTTTAGGTATGTAACCACGTTATAAGCCAAAAAAATCAATTGGGAATCATGATGTCAGCTTTTAATAATGTTTATAACACAGAAAAGTTTCTACAACAGCGA
The DNA here is from genome assembly GCA_030545055.2 of Neoaliturus tenellus. NCBI lineage: Eukaryota > Metazoa > Arthropoda > Insecta > Hemiptera > Cicadellidae > Neoaliturus > Neoaliturus tenellus. The sequence goes on from CM061532.1 coordinate 253,173,226, forward strand.
CAAAATCGCTTCTAAAGACCATGAATTTTATTTTATTTCAACGATCTTGACGCCAAATGACGATTAATGAGTCATGTGACTCATATTCTTACATTGTTGACACCTATTGAGGTGTCAAGTTGTCCAATGTTGAGTTATCAAGAGTCAGAGTTTGACCCCACAAACTCGACTTCTGATAACCCAACATTAACTCTTGATTTAATGAATATTATGTTGTTTTGCTTGTTTCAGATAACATCAGTGACAGTTGTCAGCAAATCCGACGAATCAGAGGAGAACTTGTCAGAGCTGCTCAGGCCATGGAACGGAGTGGTAGCCGTCGGCACAGCTGCCGGGAAGGTCTACCTAGTTGACGTCTGGTGGCGGGCCCTCGAGAGATGTACGTTTGCTTACAACTATCACAATTACACATCTACATTTGTAGTTTTAGTGTCAATAAAGTAGTATAACAGTTACTACCTACAATTTTAGGTTGGTGGATGGGACTTATATTGATAAATGTGTTTCATTGCGATGCCAAGTTTCATGAGAGTTTTTGTGAGACATATCATATTCCAACTTTACATAATTTATTTACAAATCGTACATCGATGAAAGTCTACAAGGACTTCTTTTGAATTATCTATTTAGGTTTAATGAGCTCTTGTGTAGGTGTAAATCTTAAAGTGATACATTCAAAGTCCAGTAGAGTTAAAGGAACTACCGCCAATGTAATTTGTTACCGTATTAAATGTGGCGAAAAATCTTTCTTTTATCTTTAAAAAATTTTCTTCTTTTTTGTCAAACTGTGAAATGAATGCAATTTCCAACTGTAATTTATTTACAGGCATAGAAGACTATAAGCATAAACTGTATGATGAACAGAGACAGAGCAAGCTAGCTGAAGTCACTTTAAAGGATTTGGAAACCAACATCGACTTGAGAACTAGCAGCGTTCGACATGGCAGCTCTACTCTGGCTCTTTGGCTCAATGGTAAATTTCTGTTAATTTTATACTTGCAAATTATTCTGAGGTCAGAATAAACACTAATTTTTTGGGGGGAAGGGGTTTGATGTCTTATAGTTTATACTTTGCTAGGTCCTATGCATTTCTTAAGTGGGTTTGAATGAAATTTATTTTCAGGATTTGATACTTTAAATACTTAAAACAATTAGAGCCTGGTGTGATAAATGGCTGCGGCTTAAACTTGGGTGCCACTTTGTGCGCTAGTGAGCACTCACAAGTAATCAACCAAACTGTATCCAAACCAAAGCTTTTAGATTCTTCTTCAATTTTCTCAGTACCGTATCACTATTGCTCCTAATGCGCTAAAACATTTTGAAGAGGGAATTCTTCGTGTAGTGATCACTAAACATTTGTCTGCCAGAGGTGATGCTCCAATGAGGCAGGCATGGCACCCATCCCGGCCTACAGAATGTGCTGGGCCGCATGCCACTCGAGTTCCTGACGTGTCAGCGCCCAAACACTTCCCACTGACCCCTTTCAGTTGGCTATACTCATACTCATACTCATATTTCTTTATTCATTTTCATGTACATTGTATTACAAAGAATAGTGTCAATATTCTATTTATTAATTAGTGGAATTTACAAACACAATAACTCAAACTAAAATAACTGGTTAAGGAGATTACAATTTTCATTCATGCACAAAATATACCTATCGGAGGACTACAAATTAACAATGTAAAACAAAACTACTTTTGAAGCGAGGAGGAAAATTCCTCAATAGAATAGCCTGATTTGTTAGATATTCTTTTAAAGTCTTTTTTAGTTTGTTGAAATTACTCTCGTATTTTATATGATCTGGAATGAATTTATTTCCAATATATGTAGGTTTCTTCTCAAAAATTTGTAGCCTCTGTGGCTGAATTATTTCTCTTTTATTCCTCGTATTTTAAGGATGGGTTGGTAATTGTGCCTCATTCTTTGATAATTCTTGTTTGGCTATTAATATTGTATCAAAAATATATTGCCCGAATACTGTTGGTATTTTTAAGTTTTTAAAATGTTCTTTTACTGAATCATTATATTTTAACTTTAACATGGCTCTTTTTTGTTGTTTTAAAATGTTGTCCAGATTTAATTTTGTTGTTGACCCATATATACTTAAACAAAAGGAAATATGCGAGTGTATATATATGCAAAATAAATGTTTTTTAGTGTTGGCAAAGTATAGTAAAACCTCATTTTGTATAATGCATATATGCCAGAGTTAATTTTGAGCAAGACTTTATGCACGTGTTCATCCCAATTAAGGTGTTGACCAAGTGTTATGCCTAAAAAGTTTGTACTATTTGTTTTTTCTATGGGTTGCTCATTATAAGTTATTATTTTTTCCTTTAAATTTCTTTTCTGTCTAGTTTTAAAATTTATAATTTTTTTTTTTTTGTGTTTAAAAGTAGGTTAAGATTCTTTAAATAATTACCTATATTTTCAAGTTCAACAAAAGCTTGAATTTCAGTGATGCTCCAACGAGCATCCTCTTTAATTTTCCACCATCACCATTCTACCATATAATTAATTAATTAATACCATCTAACGTTTGTTTGGCAGAAGTAACTTTCCAACGAGGGAGGCATGGCGCCCATCCCGGCCTACAGAATGTGCTGGGCCGCATGCCACTCGAGTTCCTAACCGTGTCGGCGCTCAAGTACTTTCCGCAGATCTCCACACTGGCCGTTGGCTACAACACCAGCTGTTTCCAACTGTGGGACCTGTCGTCACTCACTCTGTTGTGAGTTTCCAGCAGTAATTACAGAAATCACTCAGTGTTAAGAGTTTTGAGACAATATACATTTAAGTTTGGTCATTGAATTCCTAAGGTGATGCCTGTTGTCTTCTTTATCTGAATCGTCTTTGAAAAAAAAGAAATTAAAAAATCTTAACATAGGATTGAAATTCTATTACTTTTTTAATCTTGGAAGGAGAACATAGAGACGTAACAAGAATTTGTTTTTCTCTTTGCACTATTTTTTTATTATTATTTAAATTTTCTTGCGTTAAACAAAAAGTAGGTCTACTTTTTATTTAAAAAATGTATTGTACTGAAAATTTGTCAGTTTTGCTCATTATGGTTCAATGAACACATATTTGATATTTGTTAATAACTACTAATGGAAAAAATCTAATAGTTTTAAATCAATTAAAAAGTATCTATTTCATAATTTTTATATTGTTATGAATATATTTTATGACTTGAAAATTGCAGTTTTCATACACCTTTTCAAACAGACTGTGTGCAACTCATTGTCTTTGTCAGGTACACGTCGGCACTGCTGGAGGCCATGCTGCCGGTGTTCTCGTTCAGTCTGCTGGAGCCGTCGGACGACCCCCGTCACGTGGTCTACCTCTGGTCGCTGCACCACTCGGACGATGAGGACTACATCCCTTTCGCCGGCATGTACATCCTCAGCTACCACGAGAAACACCAGCGGCCGCACAGCAACCAGTTCTTCTACGAGGTGAGTCGTGCGGGTTGTAAGGTTTTGGTAGGTGATATAGTGGGATCAGATTTTATGTAATTGAGAATCAATTTTTTCCATAGATTTAACAAATTTAATATTATATTGGATTTGTCAACATTTTTGGGGGAAGGTTGGTGAAACTCCAATCGCCTTTTCTCAGATCTAAATATTTTTGTAAGATGCCCAGATAATTCAAAGATTTCCATCCTTCAAATTTGATTTCAAAGTCTGCTGGTTCCATTGGCTCCAATTCTCGAAAATACTCAATAAAGAGTCGCTAAATACAAGATAATTTTAAAATCAGCCGTAAAACATCGTTGGGACACTCTAGACCATGTTGCAGTCGCTTCCCTTCTTTCTGGCTGTGAAACCTAGTACTCGGCACTCCCATGTTGCTGAGAATGCTTTTTTATCGCTACCGTGTAGCATGTCTACACCTACGTGCCTTCTACTTAATGAAAATTTTCACTTCCGCAAGTTTCATTACTCAATAAAGAAGTTCAAATTTCTAACTGAAACCAAATCTATTTAAAATTTATCTCTAGATTAATCACTACCCAAAAAAGTTACTAGAGCAAAAGTTACTGAGCAAGTATGATAACAGTACTGTAGTGCGGTGCAGTACTCCAAGTTTTACATGTTTGAATGTGTCATTGCAGGGTTACTCTTCGTGCTCTATTCGCTACCAGCTGGACTTGGGAGTTGAAATGACCGACATTGCGAGCGGCCGAATCATCTCGAGCCAGTCGATTCACAGGTCGACCACCAAGCCTTCCACACTGTGGATACAATCCGAGGCTGAAGGTAACTTGAGTACCTGTATTTTACATTTATAGTGCTCAATACTACTCACTAGTGCTCAACTATACTAACGCACAATACTAGTGCTCACGATTCAATACTATATCGGAGGTTTCATCCCAGTAAGTTTTCAGCTGGACAGTGCTACTGCTGTGCTAATGGTTGCCTTAGTGAAACCTTGGAACAAGTTTTGGATCAATAAAAATCTTATTGTATTAATATTCATTTTGGCACCATCAATTCTTGTCCCATAAGAATTATAATGTATCAATGCTTAGTTGGATCCAATGTTAAAGCTATATCACCTTAAGTGTAGAGATTATTAGTCCCTTTACTTCTAAGTACATTTTCATGATTGTCTCAAAGACCCTTAATCAATCACGTTTTTTACAAAGTTCATTCTTTCAAGAAAAATTAGAATGGTGTTGGTCACAATTTTATTGCCCGTTACTAAACTTGCTTACAATTTTATAGCTTTTTACTATTTTTAAATACTAAAAATTAAGTTACATAACTCATAAAATATTTTCCTAAGTAAAAGAAATAACTCTGCAGTAACTTATTACACTTTTTTTTGTGAAAAATTCATCAGTCACTGATCAATTCTCCCTAACTCAAAGTTTAAAAGACTATAATTTTTCTTTAAGCGACTTAAAGTTCAACTTAATAATAGCTTGAGTAACATAATTAATCTTTCTGTCAGTTTGACTTACAGAGATAAAATATAGTAGGGCCTACAGTATAGTGACAACAGGAAAACACTATACTGATGTTTCACAGACATGTTGCAACCTGTGCACCGATGTTTTGACTTGTACAGAAGTCCTAGACTTAACTTTAAGATATAGTGGTAAACTCTGACTTTTAGAGGTAAGATGCAAATTTAATTTGAGTTATGAAGGTAATTTTTGTAAATCGTCAACTCAAAGAGGAAAATCAAACTAAAATTATTTCAAACCTATATTTTTGACTTAGGCAGTTATTTTCAAGGGGATCAAAAATAATCCAAAAAAATAATTTTAAGTTTATAAGGTTCTAGTGAGCGAGAGTGAACTTTAAATATTTTGCTAAATTGCCTCTGCTTCTTTTAAAAGTTCACTATCAATGAAAATGTTTAAAAACACTAAATATGGTCATTTTTGCATTTTTATACAAAAACGTTCTAAGTTGAACAGCTCAGTTATTCCCATTTGCAGACGCAGGCGGAGAGGAAGGCACGGCGAGCCTGTTGTGCATTGCGTGGGAGGCATGGACGCCTGGCCAATCTACCATCTACCGCAAGCTGACACTGTTCGACCTGAATCAGTGGTATCGCGAGTACATGCCCACGTCGTCGGACATGGAGTACTCACAGTTCATGGCGCACTTCTGCCTGCCCGACGGCCAGCCGCTCGACGCTCGAGTGCTGCCCGCGAGTGTCAGGCAGTTCCAGGCGCTGCGGCCGCTCGACGAGCACTTCTACCCCTCGGCCACGTCCTTCGGTGAGTCCCACTCCACACAAATGTATGCCTGTTTATTGACAGTACTTATATTTTGGAGACTTTTGTATCCAGTTTGCTGATAGGAATGAAAACTGTTACATTTGACTCCCTCTTAATCGGTAACCTCGGGACCAGGCCGCGGCCGGATAATGAATTGGCCGGTTAAACCGATGTTCATTTAAGAACGCTAACCTACAATTTTATGTGGCCTAAATATAATTATCATTTGGAAAAAAAAACTTGAAATACATTACTGTATATTATGATTTATAACTAACATCCGACACCCATAGCATCCACATCAAACCCAAACTAATAATAATTTGTTTCTTTATAGTGGTCAACTGGATAGTAGGTCCAAACGCATCCACTTCTGGTGGCATTCACATCTGTCCAGGATGTTATATTTTAATTGGTTTGAGAATGTCAATATGAAATTAGGTTGAATTGAATGGATACACTAGATAAGAAAACTTCGTTTCCAGCGATACACGGGCGGTTAAAGCGATGTTGAAATAAAAAATGGCCGGTTAAAGAGATGTTATTTTTGTGTCAGGGCAGGCCAGTTAAAGCGGAGACCGGTTAAGAGGGAGTCTACTGTATAGATCATGATAATGACACAAAGCCTAACTGTGCAGAAAAAATAAGTTTAAAAATTTAAAAGATTAGTTGTTTAAGTTAAAATTTAAGTTATAATTGTTGTTTCATACAATTAACTTACAAATTTATATTCCACAAAAAATTAAATATGTAAGCAATGCCCAAAAAAATAAATAAATAAAAATGTAAATTAGATTAAAATAAGCCAGTATATTCACTAGACAAGTTTAATAGCATATTATAAACTCATTTGATATTATGAATTGAAATTAACCACTTTTAGCACCGTCCAAATATGAACTGTATGTCCAATAAGTCTACGACTATTAGTTTGTGTAAACAACTGCACCCAACTCTAGTTGTCAGATTATATTTAAAACATATGATCTGTAATCATTTTGTGTTTTGTTTTACCTATTTTTGTTGATGAAAGAAAATGTTGTATTATAAAAGTAAAATGGTATCTATTTAAATATGAGTTCTTAATTATTATATTTAGTGATTAAAGTCCAACTACAGTAACCGGCCCAGGAGAATGCACTTGAATATTCAATATCATATGGATCGAAATGGATCATATTTTAAAATTTAAATCCATAATTGTTGTATTACATTTCTAAAAACATTTCTTTCGTAATCATATGATTGTTTAATTATGACAAATCAAAACATATTAGTAGGCTATCGAGTGAAGATTGCTTAAAAACAAGTTGATTTTACAGGAGCCGATATCACCGATATGACTCTTGTCGTTCACTCGTTCATAGCTTACATTATCGGCTCTAAATGACGATCGTACCATTGAAAAGCGGTAGCTAATTGTTAACTACTGTAATGTCCAAAAACGCCCAATTCATTATGTTAATTTCGTTGGTGAAAGACGGCCGCAGCGCATAAAAGCTGCCACAATTTCGGCAGATTCAATTCTAATGTTTAAACGATGCATGAAATATCGACGAACAAGACTCGAAAAAACCTGCTATTATTGTTTTGTGAGTCACGCGTTGCAAGTACGAGGGCGGTAGCCTCATTCGGATCAGTGTTGTCCGGAGTGTGGATCTATTGTGAGCCGTGGTTTTATTGTAATTTGAAAGGAATTTCACGTAAAAACGTTATGCTTTTATAACAGTTGTAAATGTATTTCAATACTTTAGGTTGTTGCGGTAGTGTTTAAAAACTAATTAAAAGATATTGCTTTTTTCATCAAACCTCTATGACTTGAAAAGTGTATAACCTAGAACAGTGATGATCCATCAAATTTCAAGACCCATTTATTAATCAAAGCTGAGTAAATGTGTTCAAATCATGTAAAATTTATTTTTCGTTAATAATTAAATCTCAGCATATTCATATCAAATTTGGTATAAAAATAATTGAACAAAAACTTTTTATATTAACAACTTTCAATAAATGTTGAATTGGATTGAAAATTACATGACAACACTGGGTTTCCTGGTACTTGGCGCCATCGTGTGCTGTGAAGCGAAAGTAATATACGCCGCCCTAAGCGCAGCGCGGGATAATCGGGACTCATCAACTCACTAGGACATCTTGCCGCGGAACAAGTGGGACGGTTTGCAGTAAATATCATGTCCGGGAACAAGCGGGGGTCGGACCAAGCGTGGCGTAACCTCGGATCACCGAAAATATTCATGCAGTACGTTTAGTTTATTATTAAATGTTTGGTGAAAAATATAGTTAAGACGTTTATGAGTGGAGTGTGGGTATTCTTCTTAGGCTGCGGCCACACGAGCGTTTTTTCACGCGGTAAATACTAGCTTATTTTTACGCTGCTTGAATTTATAATTCAATTATAATTAAAAAGCAACGGCGGGAAAACACACCACGTGTGGCATACCCCATTACATTTAATGCTGTTCATATTTCTCGCATGTTTTCATGCTGCATTTGTGAGTGAAAAAAACGCTCGTGTGGCCGCAGCCTTAGCGTCCATTCATTTGTTAGAAAGATAATGACTGTCAGAATCAACTTCGGCCCCTGTTAACGCTACGAGAGGTTTAGAGTTTTGTTTACACTCCAGATCTAACCCTTCAATGTCCGTTTTACTTACAATACATAACAATTCAATTTGGTATATGGAAAAAATAGTATCCATTTTGTTAAACAGGTTAGTTTCATTTCTATTTGTAAAGCAGTAATTATTTTCATATGCCTAGTTCTATAAAGGTGGCAGTAAAATAACAAAACAAAACCTGGGATAAGCATATTAGCTAAGAATTAATTGTTACATTTTTAAAACAGATCACATGTTTGAAGGTAAACATTTCAGATTATCTCTTAAGACAATGTTTATTTTGTATTTATTTTATTTTTTATAATACGATGTTTTTAGTTTAGTACATACATCTGGGTGAATATTCAATTTGAATGGCTGGATTGTTATTCCATATGATTGTTTACCAATGGATCAAGTGCATTCTCGTGAGCCGGTCACTGTATAGAGATTTTCCCCCATTGTGAATGTACTACAAAGGTTATGGGCCCAGGTAAAAATTACTTTGATAAGCCTTAAAATTCTTTTTATTGTTTACAAAAGTCTAGGCTCAAATACCTATTTCACTAGACATGAATTCAGTTCACAGAATAGAACCTTTAAAGAGAAATAATTATGACACTTGGAAAATTCAAGCTGAAGCTATTTTAATACAGCAAAATTTATGGGATTTTGTCATAGGAAAGAAAACATGTCCAGAAGATGATAGTAGTAAGTCAGCTTGGGTTGAAAAAGATTTAAAAGCTAGGTCAGAACTAATTTTGATTATATCTCCAAGTGAACTAAAATTAATAAAGAACTGTAAAACTTCCAAAGAAGTATGGGATGTATTGCAAAACACTTATCAAAGTTCAGGTCCTGCTAGGAAAGCTACTTTGCTTAAACAATTAATCATCCATAAAATGAAAGATGGTGATAACGTTAGGGACCATGTAAACAAATTCATGGACATTGTAGATAAACTTAATGAAATGGACATTGATATTAATTCAGATTTACTTAGCATAATGTTATTGTACAGTCTATCAGCATCATTTGATAACTTTAGAGTAGCTATTGAGTCTAGGGACACTTTACCTTCCCCTGATGACTTGAAAATTAAAATCATAGAGGAGAGTGAAGCAAGATCAAAAGATAATTATGAACGGAAGGAAGACACTTTGTATTGTAAATCTAAACAGTTTAAGCCTAAGAAACATTTTTTCAATGGTAACAATCAAAACAAACAACTAGAGTTGGGTGCAGTAAAGAACATTGGATTGCTGCTAAAAGAGTTCTTCGATATTTACAAGGAACTAAAGAATTATCTCTTGTATTTCGAAAAACTGGCAAACCACTGATAGGTGCAGCTGATGCGGACTGGGCTAATAGTGAAGACAGAAAATCTTACACAGGATATTGTTTTAAATTTGGTGATGCTTTAGTCAGTTGGGAATCAAGAAAACAAAGGACAGTCGCATTATCAACAAGTGAAGCCGAATATATGTCTTTGACCGAAGCAGCAAAAGAAGCTATTCATTTAAGGCAGCTTATTGAAGACATGGGAAGACCTCATAAAGTGATTGAAATATTCAGTGACAATCAGTCAGCCATAGCCATGGCGAAAAACTCAGTAATAAGCAGCAAGTCTAAACACATAAATATTCGAGAACATTTTATAAGAGAGAAAGTTCAAAGTGGTGAAATAAAAATAAATTACAAACCTACTGAAGACATGGTTCCTGATATATTTACAAAAGGACTTAATGAAACAAAGCATGTCAAATTTAGACATTGCCTTGGACTCAAAACGCCTTAGTTGGGTGTGGGGGAGTGTTAGTTTGTGTAAACAACTGCACCCAACTCTAGTTGTCAGATTATATTTAAAACATATGATCTGTAATCATTTTGTGTTTGTTTACCTATTTTTGTTTATGCAAGAAAATGTTGTATTATAAAAGTAAAATGGTATCTATTTAAATATGAGTTCTTAATTATTATATTTAGTAATTAAAGTCCGACTATAGAGATTTTCCCCCATTGTGAATGTACTACAACGACCGTTCATTAGGCACAAGTAATTAAATTACACATATCATTAGAGGTACAATAGTTTTTAAAAATACAAACGAGTTGCATAATAAGCTCTTATTCTTAAGGATACAAGCGTAATTTTATTTTGCTAACCACGAGAGCTCGGCATTCGACAAAAGTGGTGTAAAAATAAAAACCATGCAATTCTCACGTCACTTTTGTTCCATTATGTTACATGTTTTAGTTTCTGTATGTTCCTAAACCCAAAAGAGTGTGATGTAATGTGAGGAGGTCAAGCGACTGTAGAGGGATTTAGAACGCTCGCTTCTCTCGTGTTCTAACTTAAATCTTATTCGTAGCCTTCATAATACACGCATTGCCTAAACTACTATCATTTTAATGTTTAGTATTTACATGAACCCACAATAATGATTAGATCTTAATTAGAGGTCTGCGGGTAGTGATTTTTCAAGTCGGGTCGGTTTCGGGTCGGGTAGTAGATTAACATCAATTTTCGGGTCGGGTCAGGTTTGAACATTAGAAGTTCAAGAAAAATTCGGGTCGGGTTCGGGCTCGGGTGTGTTAGTTAAAAAAATCATGGGTCGGGTTCGGGTATTGTAAGTTGAATAAAACTTCGGGTCGGCTTCGCTATTATTTGTAAAAAAAAATGTTTAGGCCTAAGTTATTTCATTTTAAAATAATTGTTGATGTGCCTACTAAGCTTAAGTATAGTATTAATAAATACAAGGCAAAAACCTTCCATCTACAATGTTAGGCCTAGGACTAACTAAAGTTAATAAACTCTAATGTATTTTATTCTAGTAAAAAAAGATGGAAAATTTTCCTGAGCCAATAACCTATTAAGCTAAGGGTTCTTTAGTCCTAAGTTACTTTACCCAATGTTCACTTTTTCAACAAACATGACAAACATATAAATTATATTGTACACTGTTGAAACTAAACAAAAACCACTTTTATAAATATCAAAATACCCTAGATGCGAATTTTCATACAGTAGCCTATTATTCTGTAGGCCTTATAATAGGTAGGCCTACACAAAGTTATTTCGTTATAAAAAAATTGTGATTATACTCAAATGTAGCCTTTCAATCAATATTGCCATATCCTATTTTCAAAACAGACTCAAAATAATTGCATTTAATTTCTGTTGGATTACTTTCGGCAAATTTGTTTCTTTGCTTGAGTGATTCCAAATAGCAGATAAATGCCCATCCGCGACATTTTACATTTCCCATATCTTTGGTTTCACTAGTAGGACTGATAGTGGATACACTGACATTAGCATTCTCTCAATTCCGTGGCTTTTTTTCCTTATCAGGAAAAATCCAACATCACTTAAGAGACTTAAGTAACACAAATGTGAATAAACAAGAACGAGAGGAAAATACCATCCATCAAATCATCAATGCAGACGATGAATCGCTCCATACCATACGACAAACATGGAGTACCATAACTATAAAACTACATAGAGAATGAAGAAATCTCTCTATAAAGTATACAACCATTGACTATGGATACCCAACTGTTACATTATCCAAGAAATTGTTTTCATTGGTTATCGGCAAATCTTAAATGTTTTTACAGTTTGAAAGATGGAATGAGAAATAATTCTGCAATAAAACTAATTATACCGAATAGTCATATATTGATTATATTTCGTGTAAATAGTACCAATGCCACTGCTACCTTGATTTCGGTTTGTACAGTTGGTGATGGTATTGGCTACGCCACGCCACAGTCTATCTTTCAGGCCTGAGAGTGTGAGTCAGTCACGACACTGAGCAGTTCCTTAAGGTTAGAGTGAGAGAAGTATGCTAGCGCTACTGGTGTCTAGGCTTGCAACAAATATTTAATGCTGTTTTAACTATTTTTGGGCATAAAATAGTACTGTACTAATGAATACAAATGTTCTTTCGTCAAATACAATCTTTCAAGATCAAAATGTTATTTGTTTTAAATGGAACATGAAATATGGCGCACCAAATTTTCTACAAAACAAAATTGCTTTAGTTTCTAGGCACCAGAGATCGCTAGCTTCTTTCAGAAGCCACATTTTCATGTGTGAGAGTCGCGACTTGTAAACTAAGGTATTTCCAGTTCATCCACATCCAACTCAATGACTGACAATTATGACCACTAGTTTAAAATAGTGTATGGAACAATGTCCATTTATTCCGTGAACGTTGTAATTCACAAAATTTGGCTGTAAAATAGTTTTAAAAACCCGGGTTTGTTTTTAATGTCCTGTCGGGTACCTACAACCCGATTTAATTCGGGCATTAGGTCCCCGCCCGACCCGGCTTAAAATAAAAGCCCGCCCGAATAAAGCCCGTGACGTGTCAAACCCGCCCGACCACTCGGGTTCACCATAGGCGTGCGTAGGGTCTTGGAATTGGGGGTGCCAGATGCTCCGGGGGTTTGGGGGGTATGGAATACCCCCCAACCAAAGGGGGGCCAGGGGTCCTCCCCCGGAAATTTTTTGAAAATTTAGAGCCAAAATGACGAATTTTAATGCTTTTCAAGATATATACAGGGTGTCTTGGAACTCTCTGGAACCCTTTTGTATATTTGTTCCTTGCATCGAGACAAGAAAAAAAAACATCGTATAAATAGGGGTCTAAAATCCATCGTTTAGCCGCTAGCCGCCATTTTGTTTTTTTCACGTAATAATTTTTATTTCCGTAACGGATGGTTCTATTCAAATCATATTTGGTATGAATCTTTATCATACTAATTTACATGAATTTTTTTTGAATTTTTTCCATTGTGTATTTTTAAAATGGCGGACATTTTAAATTTTCAAACTAAAATAAATTCTCAAATTCGGTAAATAAAAAAAAAATTTACTTTGTACAAAAAAGTTGCTAAATTAAATTATCTAACCAACGGTACCAAGTTTGTAAGGATCTGATAACAAATAACGGAGTTATTGCGATTTTTCTGTGAAAATGGCCATAATTTGCATTAATTATAATGGAAAATCAATGTTTTTTGGAGAAAAATCGTATTTTTTATTTAAATAAATTAAAACATTTTTTGGGGGGGGGGGGGAAGTTAGAGTCTGCATTACCTCCTTTTCTGCTCTTCAAAAGTTTGAACTCCGCTTCCAGCTCTGACATATCCACTCCGAATAGATCTGCTAAAATTCGAAAATCACTGGTTTCGCACTTGTTAGAACTCAAATTCAGACTCATAAGTATTTAATCCCTATTTCGGTTAAAAAACTTACACAAGTGCGATAACTTATAAGAACGAACATAAGTTAACATAACACTGCTACTGCTGTCGCAGCACTGTCGCTGTCAAGCGCCGGGTTGACAGACAGTGTTGCCAACCCTCCGGCCGCCAAGGAGTAAACCTTCCCGCGGTGAGCGTGCGGTGATGCGGTGATTCCGTCTCAAATAACTTCACGTTAAACGCTGCTAAACTGAGTGAATGGCTAAAAAAGACAACCATTAACCATCATGTACTAAATCGTTTCCATTTGACAAATTATTCTATTTCACAATTTACCTGATTGTATTATAATCTTGTTATTAGCCTGCTAAAAAAACCGAGTTAAATCGAAACTCCCGGCACCTAATGCCTCATTAGTTAGGTGCCCTAACTAATGAGTTAGTTCACGGCACCTAATGGGGGTGCCGTGGCACCCCTGGCACCCCCCGTGCGCATGCCTATGGGGTTCACGCTAATACCCGGAGTTACCCGAATTTTCGGGTACCCGCAGACCTCTAATCTTAATTGATAGAGATAATTTTTGAGTTGGAAATTATGAAAATTTGTATTAAATATGTACAAAAAGTTATTTTAAAAATTAATTCAGTAATTAATGCTTTGCGTCAAATGTAGTTTTTGTGTGATGACACGGACACATTAAAACTGATATATCATGCTCACACTCCCATATTTCATTTGGCATACCGTAGCTTTATATGGTTAAAAAATTATAGTTTAAATGAAATTATAAAGAAACTAAAAATCTCATTAGAATAATCTAACTAAAACACAATGATTCGGCAAGAAAGTATTTTTTAATTCTGAGAATTCTCACTTTCTGTGGACAGTACATTTATGATACAGCATTGTTGGCGAGGAAAACCAATCTGTTTAGGTATAGTGGAATCATTTTATGAGAAAATATGGCCTAACCCCAAAAAAATTGCAACACGAGCGATTTTGTTTTTAAATGATAGCTAAGAGTGCCCTTATTAACCCCTCAAAAATCGCCATTAATCGCACCTTGGGAACATGCCCAAAAATTCAAAATGGCCGCCAAGATTGCTGCCAAAATATATATTTTAGCTTATATCTCGAAAACGGTTTGTTTTATCAAAAATCTTTACTTTAGCAAAAATGTAGCTCTTTTAATGCCGATCATTTTTCATATTTACATTTTGTATGTCAGACTTACGGTATGGCCGCAATTTGCCGAGCCGTAATTCATTAAAATCTGCCTTTTTAGCGAATTTCCCTTTAGTGAAATTAAGCTATTACCGTAGGTCTCATGGTAAGACTCAAGACCGGGACCATCATAACTTTTCATTTTGGGGCCCCCAGAAGCCAAAAACAACATTCTTTTGAAGTTTTAGATATACACACATATATATATCCATATATATATTTATCTATATATCTATGTATCTGTAAGCACGATAGCAGTCACAAAAATGGTCCGATCATAATGAAATTTGGTATGGAGGTGTAAAGTGGTAATTATTCGGAGTATTTCGAGAATCAGCCCGATCGGATTATTGGAAGGGGGGTAAGGGGGATTTTACCCCTCAAAAATTGATTTTTAGCGAATTTCCCATAGGGAATAAGCTATTACCGTAGGTCTCATGGTAAGACCTAAGCCCGGGACCATGTTACTTTTTCGTTTTAAGGTGCCCAGAGACCAAAAATAATAGTCATTAAAATTTTTATATTTATATATATGTGTATTTATATGTATATATTTATATATACATATATGTATGTGTCCCTAGGCATGATAACTCTCGTAAAAACGGTCCGATCGACACCAAATTCGGTAGAGATGTGTAATCTTACGTTTATTCGGATGAGTCCGTAAACCAGACATATTGACCTACCGGAAGGGGTAGTTTTGGGGGGTTTTGTACCCCAAAAATGTTTTTTTGCATTTTTCATATGTAATTTTTAAAAATTTTAAATTTTTATTTTGACCTATGGATTTAGCTCAAAAAAACACACAATTTAGTATTTTGAAGCTTTGCTCTATCTCCATTGGTTACCGAGATATTAAAAAGTCTAAAGACAGTACATTGTATTTTGAGGCTCCAATGTTAATCTTATGGAGGATTGGGATGTGTTAATATTTCACTTATTAAGCAATATTTTTGGACGAAACTTGGTATTCATCCTCATTTGGTTGATATTCATCCATTTAAGGTAAAAAATCTCGGTTTTTGTACTTATCATGGCAGCAAACCTGCATATTCTTTTCCCATGTTAATCATAAGGAGAATAGGCAAACTCTTTTATTTATGGACAGATATTGATGAAACTTACTATATGGCTTTATATGGTCAAAATAATTTTTTCTATGCTAAAAACCTACTTTTAGTGTCCCCCATGTCAGCATACCTGCATACTCTTTCCCTATATTTATCATAAGGAGAATATGCATTTATTTCCCTATTTATGAGCACGTGATGAAATTTTGTTTACAAGTTTAGCTGGTCAAAATTAATATTACTAATTTGGAAATTCGCTGAGTACGCAAGTCTGGTGCAACGGGGGGTATTTTTTTGTGTTTTACGGAAAAAATTAAAATAATCAAATGTTATTTGACACCATTGAACTCAGCTTGAAAAAAAACAAACAATTTTGTATCTTGAATCATTGCTCTATGTCCATTGGTTGCCGAGATATTGAAAGCGGTAAACACAGAACATTGTCCAAATGTTAACCTTATGGGAAATATATAAAATGCTATATATCCATTATTTCTCAACATATCTTAATAAAACTTGGTATGTGGCTTCATCTAGTAGAGATATACTTATGGCCTAAAGTTCCCCATTTTTGACATTTCAGTGGCAGCAAACCTGCATACTCGCATTTCCCATGTTATTCTAGTGGAGAATATTCTTGCATGCTTATTTATGAACACACGTTGACAAATCTTGATGTAAGGCACCATTTTAATTATTTATTGAAGCATTTGAAATTCGCTGAGTATGCAGGTCTGCTGCAACGTTTTTTTACATAGAAAATTTTAAAAAAATCAAATTTTAGTTTACACTGCATTGAGTTTAGCTAAAAAAAAGTAGAAAAACACATCGCACACAACTTTTAAATAATATGATGTTTTAAAGTAAAATTTTTATTTTCAAACATTTCGTCATCAAAAATTAAAAATTAAGAATATTTTTTTAATAAATACCCTTGTTGTAGCGAAATAGTCTCCACTAGAATAACATGGGGAATGCGAGTATGCAGGTTTACTGCCACTGAAATGTCAAAAATGGGGAACTTTAGGCCATAAGTAAATCTCTACTAGATGAAGCCACATACCAAGTTTTATTAAGATATGTTGAGAAATAATGGATATATAGCATTTTATATATTTCCCATAAGGTTAACATTTGGACAATGTTCTGTGTTTACCGCTTTCAATATCTCGGCAACCAATGGACATAGAGCAATGATTCAAGATACAAAATTGTTTGTTTTTTTTCAAGCTGAGTTCAATGGTGTCAAATAACATTTGATTATTTTAATTTTTTTCTGTAAAAAAAAAAACAAAAAAAATACCCCCCGTCGCAGCAGACTTGCGTACTCAGCGAATTTCCAAATTAGTAATATTAATTTTGACCAGCTAAACTTGTAAACAAAATTTCATCACGTGCTCATAAATAGGGAAATAAATGTATATTCTCCTTATGATAAATATAGGGCAAGAGTATGCAGGTATGCTGCCATGGGGGACACTAAAAGTAGGTTTTTAGCATAGAAAAAATTTATTTTGACCATATAAAGCCATATAGTAAGTTTCATCAATATCTGTCCATAAATAAAAGAGTTTGCCTATTCTCCTTATGATTAACATGGGAAAAGAGTATGCAGGTTTGCTGCCATGATAAGTACAAAAACCGAGATTTTTTACCTTTAATGGATGAATCTCAACCAAATGAAGATGAATACCAAGTTTCGTCCAAAAATATTGCTTAATAAGTGAAATATTAACACATCCCAATTCTCCATAAGATTAACATTGGAGCCTCAAAATACAATGTACTGTCTTTAGACTTTTTAATATCTCGGTAACCAATGGAGATAGAGCAAAGCTTCAAAATACTAAATTGTGTGTTTTTTTGAGCTAAATCCAATGGTCAAAATAAAAATTTAAAATTTTAAAAAATTACATATGAAAAATGCAAAAAACCCATTTTTGGGGTACAAAACCCCCCAAAACTACCCCTTTCGGTAGGTCAATATGTCTGGTTTACGGACTCATCCGAATAAACGTAAGATTACACATCTCTACCGAATTTGGTGTCGATCGGACCGTTTTTACGAGAGTTATCATGCCTAGGGACACATACATATATGTATATATAAATATATACATATAAATATACATATATATAAATATAAAAATTTTAATGACTATTATTTTTGGTCTCTGGGCACCTTAAAACGAAAAAGTAACATGGTCCCAGGCTTAGGTCTTACCATGAGACCTACGGTAATAGCTTATTCCCTATGGGAAATTCGCTAAAAATCAATTTTTGAGGGGTTAAATCCCCCTTACCCCCCTTCCAATAATCCGATCGGGCTGATTTTCGAAATACTCCGAATAATTACCACTTTACACCTCCATAGCAAATTTCATTATGATCGGACCATTTTTGTGACTGCTATCGTGCTTACAGATACATAGATATATAGATAAATATATATATGGATATATATATGTGTGTATATCTAAAACTTCAAAAGAATGTTGTTTTTGGCTTCTGGGGGCCCCAAAATGAAAAGTTATGATGGTCCCGGTCTTGAGTCTTACCATGAGACCTACGGTAATAGCTTAATTTCACTAAAGGGAAATTTGCTAAAAAGGCAGATTTTAATGAATTACGGCTCGGCAAATTGCGGCCATACCGTAAGTCTGACATACAAAATGTAAATATGAAAAATGATCGGCATTAAAAGAGCTACATTTTTGCTAAAGTAAAGATTTTTGATAAAACTAACCGTTTTCGAGATATAAGCAAAAATATATATTTTGGCAGCAATCTTGGCGGCCATTTTGAATTTTTGGGCATGTTCCCAAGGTGCGATTAATGGCGATTTTTGAGGGGTTAATAAGGGCACTCTTAGCTATCATTTAAAAAAAAAATCGCTCGTGTTGCAATTTTTTTGGGGTTCAACACTAAAATGATTCCACTAGTACCCAAGAATCCACTCAACCTCACCCATACAATACAAGGATTAGAAATGCTATCATACCTACTCACCTTTTTAAAAATTTGTGATAAAAACCAGCATTTGTGATGGATGTGATATTCAACAAGTAAAATGTATAAGAATTTTTTTAATAGATCTTATAATCTACTCATTGAAAAAATTTTTCTTAGTTTATGATGGTTGACGCTATTTTAAATGTATGATGAATACATTTTGTGGAGTTTGAGTTTGTAAACTTCCACCATTGTGCCCCCAGAGTGCGTGGTGCTGCAGCGCGACCGGCTGTTGGAGCTCCGTCACGTCGGGGTCCAGCAGGAGGCTCTGGAGACGGTGGCCGCGGCCGGCCCCGACGGACTGCTGCTGCCCGCGCGGCTCTACAGGCAGTGCTGCCGCGCTGGCGTGAGGCCCTTGCTGGCGGAAGCCCCCGTCCACGCCCTCACCCACAGCGTGAGTAGGAAACCCCCAAACAAAACATCAAAAAAGCAGACGTCCACAAATATTATTGTGGTTTTGATATATTTTGTATTAAAACCAATTGATTATTTTGAGGATTTTTAACACTGTCCTAATCGACTAAGAAGGTCCATGGTTGTTGGAAAATAACAATGTGGATGGAGAAAGCCAGATAGAATATTGAAAAACATGCCGAGCTTGGATGACCCAGAGTCTCAGATAACCAGGGCTCATATGATCGAGAGTGTACTGTACAATATGTTTTAACATCAATCCCTTATTTCCCAAATACATAAATACATAATGTTAGGCTCAATTGCCAGACCTGAACAAAGACCGAAATTTGTTTTTACCCCGGAATATGGACATGTTGAAATACTCACTGCATGAAGTAAGCATTTTGATTTGGACATGGTACAAAGTAAAATACTCAAAACTTTTGGGTTACCATAAATGCTTAACTCTGAATGTTAGCATGTCGATGGTTGTTGTGACAGGCGGGGGAGCGAGCGTACCTGCTGTCGGTGGCACTGGAGCACGGGCTGACGCAGCTGCTGCGCCGGTGCGCCGCCGCGTGGTCCGACGGCAGCCATGCCGCAGCCGGCGCCACACTGCCGGCGCTGCTCGCCTGGGCCTGGGACTGTGTGCAGCGCTACAAAAAGCGTCTCGACCGTCTCTGTAAGTATACTGTACACAGCATCGTCTCGCTTGTAAAACACGATTGCGCACAGAAAAAAGCTTCTTCTGTGATGAAAACTACTATTATAAAGACCCCTGCAATAGTTTACTCTTTCTTTTTCAGTCCTTAGAGAAATAGATGCTTGTGTATAATGTGCGATGAATTATCTGTAACTGGCAGTGTTGGCTTGCAGGTGTACCCCTGTTCGACTACTCGGGCACTGCACTGGATACCAACGATTTTGGACTTTTCCACCACATGATTTGTCAACTTCACAGGCTCCGAGATTTGTTCTCCCTGGTTCTGGAAAAATACGGCAACTGTATCATCAAGGGTGAGAAGCATTGTAATTTTAGTTCAATGACAATAATTAACCTTGTACAGGAGTTCCACATTCTGGAAAGCCAGGGATAGTCAGGGAATGTCAGGGAAACAAATTCTGGTCAGGAAAATACATTAAAAGTCAGGGGAATCCGCCCTAATGATGGATTTGTGGGGACTTTTCAATGCTTCAGTCGGCCATAACCCCGACTATTGCATCATTTTTCAGAATTTTCCACAAATGCACTACAATTAAATTTATTGTCAAACATTTGTGCATGGAATATTTTAGCTCTTAGCTCCTGTACAATGGCTGCTAATAGAGTAAATTTTATAAATTGTGCCTTGACGCCATAATATTTTCTGAAATTAGTGGGTGATTAGACTTAGTAGTTAATGATACAACTTTTGCTTATTAAAAAGTGTCTCGCAAGTTACTCAAGCTCTGTAACATGGGTAAGCAAGCTGTAATATCACAGTCTAATCATTTCAAATAAATGCTGGCTTAAAATCCCTGCCAGCAATATCAATTTTCCAAGAAAAAGTGTCTGTGCCAACATCATGAGAAAATTTATATCAAGAAATTTGAATCAAGAACTTGTTTTGAATACCATGCTTTTGAAAAATTAATTACTCTTTCTAAAATTCACATTTCAGATTATTTTTGTAATTTAAATTGTATTGTTTGTAATATTTATCTGTGTATGTAGTATTATAATTTTCAGTTCCAATTTTAAAGTCCGTGAGTCAGGAAAATTTATTGTAAATCGTCAGGGAAAGTCAAGGAAATTAATGAAAAAATTGTTTACACCCTGTTTTAAAAACACTTTCTCGCAGCTTACTTTTTTTTAAGTTGTTTTATATCGTTCTGTTGAGAGTATATGGATTGTGTAACTTTTACACATAGGCAAGTCTAGATTCCGAGAGTAAGAGTTAGAATAATGGCTGTCCAAATTAATCAAACAAAAGTGTCTGATATCTAAAAGTCTGTAAATAATAATTAAATACAAACAATGAAAAGCGCGCTTGTTCATGAAAATGTATGGCTCCTTAGATAAATTAAAATGAAAGGGATAAAGTTGTCTTAATTTATATTCAAACGTTCTCTTTTAAAATGCAACACTTTTAAATTGTAAGCTTGATCTAATAATGTTATTTATTATTGAAGGTAACTTTGAACAGCAGTACATGGTCATCAACCTAGTGACGGCTTTCTACGATTCAGTGTTTTGGTGTGTGAGAAACAAAGTACTGCCTGAAGTGAATGCAAACGAAGCAAACATCAACGGTTGTATTCCGTACTTCACTGACAAAATCAGCAACTTCATCATCACAAGGTGAGTTTGCACATGTTTCTGTGACTGAAATTTTATTAAAACACGGCCATTGAACAAGTTCAGATTCTTAATTGATCATTAAACATATACATGCAATAGATCTTGTCAATGTCAAGCAACATGCAATAAAATACAGTGCGGTAAAAATACAATTTAAATAAAAAGTAATAACAATCAACAGGTACCGAGGTGTTAAAAGTGAAATGAAATAAAAAACAGATTGAGTGCAACAAAAAGATTACATGACAGTAGGCTCACAGGCATATACTAAAAACATTTATGCATAATCTAACATGAACCGCATGCTACTACCAGCTTCGTAAAACTCATCAATACTGTAAAACGGATTCTCAATTGACCAAGCACCCATTATTTTCTTAAATTTATTGAAGGTTGCAGTGTGGGCATTGATGGGCAGCCTATTGAATGGCCTTATACCAGTGTCATCATATGAGGACTGCACCTTTTTAAGTCTGACATGTGTTCTATTTATTTTAAACCTATTCCTAGTTTCATAATAATGCAAATGCCAAATATGACCAGAGAAGTTTGTCTTTACTTGCAAAAGACAAAAAAGTATATAAAAATTTACTACTGTAGGAATCTTTTGACAAATGAATATAAGTTTACAGTGTGCTTGGGTTTCTGAACCAGAAATAATCCTCATAGCCTTCTGTTGAACCATCAAAACATCGTCCACTCTACTTGCATTACCCCATAACAACAAGCCATATGACAATACACTATGGAAAAGTGCAAAATAAACCATTCTTAGATTATCATCGCCTATATACAACTTCAAATGTCTTAACAGATAAATAATTTGATTAAGTTTCATGCATACATGCTCAATATGTACATCCCATGCCAACTTTGTATCTAAATTAATATCTAGAAGCTTCACATTGTTTGCTGAAACCAAGTTGTGTTTTAGAGAAAATATATTTTGTGTTTTGTCCTGATTCAGGAACAACATATTATATTACTGCGGTACCAGTCATTTGCCTGGTTCAGGATCATATGTATATCATCCTCAAAACATGCAGCATGCTTAACTGGGAATACAAAGGTCACATCATCAGCATACATCACTGTCTTAACATTTACATTGTTACTAAGGTCATTAATTAAAATTAAGAATAAAAAGAGGCCCGGCACCGATCCCTGTGGTACCCCATATTATACCTCCATACTTTCTGAGACAACACCTTTGTCACAATACCAACACCTGAAAAAATTTGTTGATGCCGATCACAGAGGTAAGATTTGAACAATTTGTTTTGACAGCCAATTACACCATAATATTTTAACTTTTACAGCAGAATGTCACGATCGACACAGTCAAAAGCTTTAGAAAGATCACATAATATAGTTGACAAGTTTTCTTCAAAATGATGTAGAATATGGGATACAAGCTCACCGACTGCATCGATTGTGTACAGACCAGGCCTAAAACCAAACTGACTTTTGCTGAGCAGTTGATGTTGATTAAAATAATAACTAACCTGATTTTTCATAACCACCTCAAAGACTTTAGACACGACGGGTACCAGAGAGATAGGCCTGTAGCTACTAACCTCGCTATGACACATCTTCTTATACACAGGAACACACAGGACACTTTTAACGCTTTAGGGAAAATACCATCATTGAGACAAGCATTAATACAAATAGATATAAGGGTGGCAATTACATCAACTACCTGCTTGAACAGCACAGTGGAAACTTCATAAACATCACTACTTGCCGAAGGCTTAACTTTGGACACAATTTCACTAACCACACTGGGTGATACTTGTTGCCACTTGAAATTTTGAGGAGGAGCAGGAGTTTGAGACAGTAGATCTGAGGCTGCCACCACAGCAGGCTGGATGTTTGTGCCAGTTGTCATCAAGATGAATCATTTATTTAATCTGCAAACTAATTTGAAACTCATAAATTATCTGAAGAGTAATCGTTCTACATCTGTAGATTTTTCATAGCATATAGACCTATCTATATACATATTATTTTTATCCTAGACTAAGTTATCCGCAAATTTAGTCGAAAATCGGTAAAGCTATTTTTAAGATCAGTGGTTATTATACCTTTGTATAATATATGTATTCGCACTGATATCGAAAATAGCCCCACCATTTATAGTATATTTGCATATATTTTATTCGTATTACTTATTAGAGGTAAAGGTACTTATAAAGGTATAATTAGAGTGTAGGACAATGAATTTCAGAAAATCATGCAGGTTATGGTCAAGAGGGTGAAAAATAATCAGGTTATGGTGAAAGGGCTCCTCTTGGACTGTCATGCAGTACCTGCTCCCATTTTATGCCTTTATTTAAAGTCCGATAAAATTGAGCGAGGTTTTAAATCAAAGAGTTAGACTGGGCTATTTGATTCTCATTTCAATTTTTTTTTTATTTTGTATCCATTAAGGTATAATGGTTCAGACCATCGTACTAAATACAGATTCAAAATATTAAAAAATCTAAAAGCGAATCAAATAGCTCAAGTCTTTATCTTTTATTTAAACTAAATCCTATCTCACTTTCATCTGACATTAAAGGCACGAAATGGGAGCAGGTGAAGCACTGCACATGAATTTTTGACCAGCAAGATCTCAGAATTGTTGTGCAAACAATGCAAACCATATTCCGTTAGTTACCGGTTGGATATATCAAGTATTGTGCGCAGGAGGGCAGAGTTGCACCGGCTGGGCGAGGAGCTGTTGCTGATCGACGCGGTGGTGGCGCGGGACGCCGGCACACGGGTCACGGACCAGTGGGAGCGCGAGGGCGGCGCCGCCACGCTAGGCTGCTACCCCCCACCCAGCGTGCAGAGTCTGTTGCGCATCCACCTCATACGCGGTGTACCAGCGAGCGTCAAACACTTCATCGTCACGTACTTCCTGCTGGACGTCGCGCACGCCCTCCAAAGTCAGGGGTGAGTTGGCTCTAGTCATTGATAAATCGTATAAAATACTGTCTTTTGACTATACATTAAATTTGAACCATAATGTTCCCAAAATAACAAAAACCAATTTAAAGTGGTCAGCGAAATTGAGTGTCGATCGTCAATCATACTTCATATGTCAATCACACTGAAAAATGCAGTAATCTATTAGATCAGTTTAAATTAAACGTATTATAGATTTAAAATAGGCAGCGGCCGTATCTCAGTGGTAGAGCTCTGGGTTATCACCCAGCGGGCCCGGGTTCAATTCCCGGCTCGGGGACAAAAAGATCGTTAGGCCGCTCCCGTGGTTCGGAAGTCAGTCACGTTAAGCCGTTGGTCCACCTGCATAGAAAACTAAAAAGTGCAAGCATTTCAGGCGAGGAGAACTATCAGTTAATTGCTGATCTCTCTCCACTAAAAGCCATACGATAATTATTATTATTATTTAAATACAAATAATTAAATGAAACTCTGAAAGATTCTTCTTTATTGTAGGATAATTACTATGTAACTTCCCACAAATTGTAAACGTATAAAGTATATTTGTTTATTTTCCAGTGGAAGTGAAACTACAAAACAGAAACTGCTCAAGTACCCTACAAACTTTGGACTGACCGAGAGTCAGACCAAGATAGTAGAAGGTTTCTGGTGCCTCGATCACAAACAGTTTCAGGTTTGTTGTGTTAATGTGATAAACATTTTTCATATTAACAAAGTTCACTTTTTTAGTTCCTGCACTTCACCTGGAAACACAACAGTGTTAAATTATATGTTAAAAAAAACACAATTTAAATTAAACTTCTATGTTAACTACACAGCTATTAATTAATTGTGATTTTTAATAAGACACTTTGAACAGGCTCGAAATACTGATGCGCATAGGGATTAGGTCTACCCCAATAATTGGATGAAAGAATCATTTCCTTCATTATTCTTAAGTAGAACCTCTTATATCTGAAAGTGTGTGAATATTTGAACTTAAAATAATTTTGAATAAAAAATTGCGGTATTCAATTCGATTCAAAATTTCAGTAAATATTCTAAGTTCAAACCATTGAATAGTTCACGGGTTACCTGAAATTGTTGCTCCACGGCTAGTTATAATTTTTTTAACAACTGCATTTTGTAAAGCAGAAAAATAAATTGAAATTGAAAATCAAATGCAATGATAAGATTCATAACCACTAACAGCTATAAGTATTTTTGTTTCAAGTTGACAAAGACTTCGGTTACTCGATTCAAAAAGTTACTATTCAATTTTAAATTATTCAAATACTAATTAATTATTTGAATTGATTCAAACCTGAAAATCATTATTTGCACACCCCTACTTATATCCACCTCCTTCCAATAATTAATTGACCTATTGTCCAACCATCTGATACACACTTCGTTGCAAGTATGATTCTTTTCTTCCATTTTTCTCAGCTTGTATGCATCGTAGGAGAAATCCGCGCATTAAAAAGGTTTTGTCCTGTATATGAGCAGAATCCCATTAATTTTAATTGGCCCCCTCTTCTAAGCCCTACAACTTTCAAAGTTCCAATGTTAATCTTATAGGAAGAAGGATAATTGAATGGATTGTTAGATAGCTGTTGTAATTACAAATGCTAGCAAATTAGGAAGAACAGGTGTTTCAGTTACAACATATTTTTTAACTAATTGAGTTCAGACAGTACAGATCAACAGAAATTTTGGTTGAATTACGACCAGTGGGCGGTTGCTAGTTCATCATTCATTGACTTGTTTAAACATGAACATTTACATGAATTATTTCCATCTTAATTGTTATGCTGTCATTGAGATGGCTGTAATGTGGCTGTGAACGTGTGTTGATAGGCAGGTGTGGACCTTCTCTTGGACAGCAGTGTCAACAAGGAGGACCTGCAGGTTTACCAACACCGGATAGTGTTGCGACTTTTGGCAGCAGTGGGCGAGCACAAGTTGGCTCTTCACTACCTCACAACACGTCGCCGCACGTCCACCGAGCCGGAAGATGTTAGGTATCGACATCCGTAGTAACCATAGTGTCATAAGGCATGAGTGTCTTAACTCATAGGTGTCACTACGGAGTCTTTTCCTTTAGGTGCTTTTATTTTTGTAAGAAAATGCATTGTTACCACAGAAGTCAAAGTACCTCACGGGCCTCTTTCCTAGAACACTCCAAACTCCCTCCCTCCTCCCAGACTAAGCCTGAGAGTCACGTAGCATGGAGGCCACTTCCGTGTGTCACCGCTCACTCCACTAAGCTCCTAGAGCGTAGTTCCGCTCTAGGACCAAAGTCACCTATGGTATTTTTGTTTTTGTATGAATTTTTTTACTGCCTCAATTAACACTTTAAGTGGCTACACATGGTTTTATACAAATTTGTTACAATATATATATAAAATATTACTTTTATATTATTTCAATGCTTGGGTAAAAAAAACTCTGTGAGTCACCTATGGTGTTTTGAAATCAAGACACTCATAAAGAATTAACAAATTTTTAACCTTCTGTACTAAAAGAGGCATGTCAATTTCAAAACAGTTCTGTGTAATGTATGGTTTAATGCAGTTACTAATGCAGGTTTAATAATAGAAAGAAATTCAATGCAAACAGTAATTGTGCAATGTTGGAAGATAGGGAGGAATCAGGCAGTTAGTGTAATGTAGACTGGGACGGTGGCGACGTCCTGTAATCCAGCTACTTGGAGGGCACGAATTGTGGATAGTTATGAGCGATGGCTTGTGGATGCGATATTCCCTGGTGGGGATTAACGTCCGCACTGGTGAATACTAGTTCATCCATAAGTACCATCCTCATAATTAGACCAATTCGTATATGGGAGGTTGAAATTGTGGTTCGGATCCCACGTTAAACTGTAGGTCCCTAGATACCATTGGCAGTTGGGCTATGAATTAACAGTCCTGTCTAAGGAGAATGTCGGCCTTAGTCAGTAACAAGACTACAAGATCGCGCCACAATCATCCTACACTCATCCCTCATTCATACTTGGCTTTAAACTACCTATTGAGTTAGGTCGCCATTTCAATAAAGGTATTAAAGGTATGTAATAGTAGCAATTAATCCTCAATTCAGAAGATTCTCACTAACCTGGCAGTTATAAGGCCACGGTTGAGCCAATTTAGTGAAAATACCCAAATGAAGAAGTCAATATAAACACACTAGACATAATTTTACTCCTGCTGTTTACTAATCCAGACTGTGCGATATCATGATCGGACCGCTGGAAAGAGGCCGCTAGCTAATAAAAACCATCAAATGGCCTCAAATATCCATCAAACCTTGAAATGTAGTCCATTAACAAAGATCAAGCAAAAAAGGCGGCAGCAGGAGTGTCAGACTTGGGACTAATGTCTCAATTTTCATTTAATATCGAAGACCGAGCTGTGAAAAAAGTCAGAAATAGCATTTAACGTTGTCTTTAAAGCGCTGGACTACGAAAGAGCTAGATTACTGTGGAACTGAAATACCATCGCTATCAATTTACAAAGTTCACTCCTTTCAATGTGGTTTGTCAATTGTGGTCGTTAATTCGTTTATGTAAATATTCATTTATAGTAAGATGCACGAAAATAGTCCGATTGAAATTTTAACAGCTGTGTCCCCCCTCACCCCCTCTCACCCTGCAATGTTGTCATTTTTTGTTATGTTTACCATGTGTAATACAGTATAAAAATGTGTTTTAGAATAAATCTGGCAACAATGCATCAACTCTCATCGGACTATTTTCGTGAATCCTACTATAGTAAATATTTTGTGTACAAAATACCAACTCAACTTAACATACTTTTTTATTCCAGAAAATGATTTTTACAAACATTTTTTGAAATCTAACTGTATTTTATAATATTCATGAACCTTTCTAACAATTGATTACTTAAGCTTGTATGTGTTTAATGAGTTGGACAATGTTTTCCTTGTTTTAGGTTAATTCGGTAAGCATACCAGAACATCATCTATATTTTAAGAAGTTGCCCGTTTTTCTCTGTAATGTGTGAAATGTGTTGTATAGGATGGAGATGACTTTGTTGTTGGCCAATGATCTTATTCATGAAGCCTTCCAGTTTCAAAGGCACCACCAGTCAATGTCTGCCGAACTTCTTGACCAGTTTTTCAAAGGTAATTTAGTAATTGTCTGTAGTTTTACCAATAACCTTCTTGAACAGGTATCTAAATCATGTAGGCTATTTTTACAATATATTGCATTTTTTTTTTACTGTTTTGAATTAGGCCTACTTACGTTTATGAAGTTATCTAAAGCTCTTTTAAAGTATTGATAAAGAGTGCTGTATTATTTTTCAAAGAACTTGTGACACACCCAGAAAAGTAAACCGGTTGCAAAGTCGACATTGGTTACAGCAAACGAAGTTGTCATAACATGTCAAGTCTTTTGGTTGTCCACTATGACAATTTCCCTTCTCTCATGGTCCATTCGTGTTTAGACAGTGGGGTTGATGTCGTCCGGAGAGTCATGTAAATCCCCAGCTGGAAACATGAATGGACAATCATTTGGTTAACCTGTCAGTGAATGAAAATCTAGGATCTCTGGATTTGGCCCTGTAGGTGGTCAATAGCCATTGCCGTCCTGTTTCTTATTCTTTCCTTTCCTTCAATATCCTTTCCTTTCAAGGGCTATCGCAAAAAGCTCATTTGAGGCGGATGTGCTTAGCAATTCAGCAGAATCCAACATCAACTACCAGAAAAACATCATAACGTCAATAAAAAGATATATTTATCTAAAATATTTAATAATCTGAAGTTCTATTTATTATTAAGGATGTCCTGTTAGGATTTTCTCAAGTACACTTAACTAATTCATTTTCACAGGCTGTGTGGAGACAAACAAGTTGGACATAGTGTTCAAGTTGCCACTGAATCCATCAGAGGAGGAAGCTTTCATGTCGTTCCTCGACAAGACAGCTCACCCTCAGGCAGACGACTTGCGAGTCCTGTACTTGCTGTCCCGGTCAAGGTACGATGGCTACCTGTTTGTTTATCTAAATCACTCTTTGTAGCTGCCATAACTGGCTAACCTTGGAAGAGAGCCACACAAAACAGAGTATGATATGTGGTACCTCCACTGACCTACTCTCTAAAAGGCTCTTCGGTTGTAATTGTTTCAAACCCAAAAAAATTCTCAACCCTTTGTATTTTTTCCAAAATGCTATCTTATCGTAACTGCAAGAAAGTGAGAGGCTCTGTATAAACTCTGGTCTCTATACAAATTGGGGGGGGGGCGTCATGATCTTAAGTAAAGAGCATTTACAGTCGGCACAGATGACCATCCCAAATCAGGAGTGCATCTTGGAGGAGAAGCAATTTGAGTGCTGTGCGACGCTGTTTACAATAGATAATAGAAAATCTATATATTAATACGCAAGCATGTTTCATTTCCTCCTTTTTTCTCAGCTCGTGTGCATCGTAGGATAAATCCGAGCATACCGTTAGATGAGGTATAGTCCTGTAGATTCACATTCTAATTCACATCGGACTCCAGGTCTATACCCCACAGGCTTTCAAAGTTCCAATGTTAATCTTATGGAGAAAGAAGAATTGAATGAATCATTAGACAGCTGTTGTAAAACAACTGCTAGAAATTTAGGAAGAACAGATGTTTTAGTTCTAAAATGTTTTTAATTTTCTTAGGGCCAGATCAACTGAAACTTTGATCGAATTACGATCATGAGGCGATCTCTAGTTTGTCTTAATAGGTATTTATAGGTCACCAAATTCCAATGTAAACCTGTTTTTAGATAAACTTAGTATTTTAATAAGCTCAGTTGTAACAAAAGTACCAAATATTACTTTAGCAGGAGATTTTAATATTGATGTACTGGAAACTAACAATAATATTCAATCTAGAGCTGCTTGTGTGAAGTTAAAAAATATTCTGAAAAGCTTCATTATGAAATATGTAGTAAATTTTCCCACCCGGGTATTTAATGGCTCCAGTACTGCTTTTGATAATTTTTTTATTAACTTTGATAAGGATAAAGTCAGAGCAAGTGGAATCATTACTTTACTGTCTGACCATGATGGTCAAGTTTTAGAGCTTGCAAAAATGCAGAAAGAAAAGGAGAATTTATATTCAATGGATGCTAAAAGACAGTTTAATGATGAAAACTTAAAGTTATTTAAATTGTTATTGGATTCAGAAACTTGGCAGAATGTTTTCAGTTGTTCAGTGGATAAAAAGTATACTGAGTTTGAACAAACCTTTTATTATTATTTTGATCTTGCATTTCCTAAAAGACAAATTAAATTTAAGAAAGTAAAACATAATTGGATAAATGAAGAACTGAAAATTGAAAAGAAAGAATTAATTAACCTTAGTAGACATGCTAGAGTAACGAATAATTTTGAACTTGCAAAAATATGTAGAGTCAAAAACAAAAACTATAAAAAGAAACTTCTCACTGTTAAGAAAGAGTTTTATGATAGAAAGATAAAAATGTCTAAAAATGTCAATAAAACCACATGGAACATTATTAATTCAGAAACTGGTAATAAATTAAAAAAGAATCAAAAGAATATATCAATAAGAAAGGAGAACATAATATTAAGCGATCCACTTGAAGTAAGTAACACTTTTAATGATTATTTTACTGGTAAGCCTATCAATGATTTGCCAACTATAAATAACACATTTGAAGGTGTTTCCCCTGACCAGCCTGATTTAAACAACACATCTTTTCTAAACACTCAAAAACTATTTTATTTAACTGACACCAATGAAGATGAAATTCAAAAAATAATATCTTCCTTTCAGAATAAATCATCTTCTGGACATGATGACATCCCAATGACGGTGATTAAATATGTAAAAAGACAGATAAGCAAAATATTGGCACATTTAATCAATTCTTCCTTTGTAACTGGCTGTTTTCCTGATGAATTGAAAATTGCCAAGGTTGTACCAATTTATAAAAAAGAAGACCCTTTGGATGTTAGTAATTATAGACCTATTTCTCTGCTACCATCATTTTCAAAAATTTATGAAAAAGTAGTTTATGACAGATTTGTAACCTTTTTAGAAAATAATAAAATTTTAGAGGACATTCAGCATGGGTTTCGAAAGAATAAATCTACAATTACAGCCGCAGTTAGTTTTATAGAATCAATCATTGATTCTATAGATAAAGGTGACCACGTCTTAGGAGTGTTCATGGATCTATCTAAGGCATTTGACAGTGTGAATCACCAATTGCTAATTTTAAAATTAAAGGAAATAGGCATTAAAAATAATTCTTTGAACTGGTTTAAATCTTATCTGATTAATAGAAAGCAGTTTGTACAAATAAATCATACATAAAAAAAATGTAAAAACAAAATTTAATTCAAAGCTAAACAAAATCAGGCTGGGAGTTCCACAGGGATCTATTCTAGGCCCAATACTGTTCTTGTGTTATTTAGGAAAACTAAAAGACTGTATAAACTTTACTCCATCTGCAAGCTTTTGTCTCTACGCAGATGATTCCAATTTGAAAATATCGGGAAAAACTGAGGAAGAGATAGAAATTTTATCATCTATTGAATTAGCAAGCATTGAACAATTTTTTGACTTTCATAACTTAACATTAAATTCAGAAAAAACAAAAAGTGTTAGTTTTAAAACCAAACAAAATAAAAATTGTATAAATCCGAATCTTGAAATTAAAAACAAAGAAATTGAATTAAAGGATGAAATTAAATTCTTAGGTTTAACCTTGGATAGTAGTTTGTCATGGGACATGCACACAAAAAATGTTTTAGGTAAAATAAACTCTGGTCTCTATGCAATTAGAAGAATGTCGTCTCTTTGTGGTATTGAAGTACTAAAATTAATTTATTTCTCCCACATACAATCCCATATCTCCTATGGTATATGCATATATGGGGCCACAAAAACAAAAAACATGAACGAAATTTTAAAAGTGCAAAAGTTAGCAATCAGAGCAATCCTAAAGTTGAACTATAATGAATCCGTTAAAGCTCATTTTAACCCGGGATCACTCGCGCTATTAGATTGATTCTAACATTTTTAGTTCCTCTGAAGAAAATTTTTTTAATAATGATTTCTTGCGACTGAGCTTTTAAGAATGCTTTCCTCAGTATTCTATGCACCCGCTACAGCAGTTTGGGGTGGGTAGTGTGGTGGGGAGGGTAGTTTTGGAGGGGAAAAGGCTCGCACCTCCACCCTTGTTAGCGCCCGCCTAACTGCGCGAGCGTTCGCGTGACTCTCCATGTTAGTATAGTTCTAACGGCGCGAGTGATCGCGGAACTGCCGGAGTCCTAATTTTTGAGTAAAAGAAAGTTGTAAATTACAATAAATATGTTATTATTTTATTTTAAATGTGTAGCGATTTATTTATTTCATCTACCAAACAAATATTATGATAATTACTTTGAAGTGTAAGATGCTGTTAAATGTTAGGAGCGCTCTAACGGCGCGAGTGACCGCGGGACTTTCGATAGCGCGAGTTGTCCCGGGTTAAAGAACTGAATATTCTCACGGTTTTTGGCCTTTACATATTTGACAGTGTTATATTTGTGAAAAGCAATAAATTGAATTTTTCAGATGCTAAAAGCCATAATTACAACACACGTTTTAAGCACAAATATGTCATTCAGAATCATAATTTAGAATTATCCAAACAAAAAACAGTGTACATGGGAAATCATTTTCTTAAGTATATCCCCAACACCATAAAAAGAGAAACAAAGCCTCACATTTTCAAAAACAAACTAAAAGAATACTTGATAGGCTTATCACCATACAGTAGACTCCCTCTTAACCGGCCACCTTTTAACCGGTCTCCGCTTTAACCGGCCTACTCTGACACAAAATAACATCTTTTAACCGGCCATTTTCTATCTCAACATCGCTTTAACCGGCCGCGTTTCGCCGGAAACTAAGTTTTCTTATCTAATGTATCATTCAATTCAACTTTATTTCATATTGACGTTCCCAAACCATTTAAACTATAATGTCCTGGGCGGAAGTGACTGCCACCAGAAATCAATGCGTTTGGGCCTACTATCCAGTAGACCACAATAAACAAACAAATTATTATTAGTGTAGGTTTGTTGTGGATTTCATGGGTGGTGGATATTAGCTATAAATCATATACAGTAATGTATTTAAGGTTGTTTTTCAAGTAATAATTATATTTAGGTCATATAAAATTCTGGGATGGCGTTCTTAAATGAACATCGGTTTAACCAGCCAATTCATTATCCGGCTGCGTCCTGGTCCCGAGGTGGCCGGTTAAGAGGGAGTCTACTGTACTCATTGGAAGAGTTCAAAGAGGGTGTAAAGTTATATTAAAATATATATGTATATAGTTTTAAGAATTGTTGTGACACTATTCATGTACTTAATGTATACAAATGAATAAAGAGTATTGACTATTGACTAGAGCAAATTTAGAATTGGAATTTATCAAATTGGAATTTGTGTATTATCAAGTGAAAATTAAATTTACAAAACCTTATTTTATTGTTTAGTAAATTGTTGCGGACATTTTCCATCACTGATTAATAAACAAAATTCACCATCTTGTTTTTGCGAGGCGACGCCATTACGTGGCCGATATTGCAAGTGTGTGGTTGGCTCCCCTGTGCTGTCTCCTGATTGGTGCTGTATATTTTTCCAATTTAATTGTTTGTGTCTTGTTTTTTGACTGCTTCCACAGTTTACTGTTTGAGATTTTTCAATTTATTAGTGTTTATTTGACTTTTTTGACTGCTTGTTCTGTTTTCAGGTTTGGCTATAGACTTCTCCAGGTTTGCCTCGCGTGTTTTTACTAACTTTGTTATGTTCTAGCTACCTCTTCCACCTGAAGATCAGATTCCAGATCCCGAAATTTCGTGAATTTTGTTTTACTAATCAGTGATGGAAAATGTCCGTAACAATTTACTAAACAATAACATTGACTCACCATCACCAACAATGAACTTTAAACAAAGAAACTTGATTATAAAGTTTATTAATAAAGCATAGGGTTGTGCAACTATTCCTTAATGTTACGGGAGTTACTATTACGTCTCGGTTTGAACTAATGAGCCTTTTTGTTGAGCTTTTACATTTGAAAAGATATTTCACTTGCCCACATTGTAGGTATGTGGAGGCGATAGACATGAACGAGAGGCTGCAGATGGCGGTGGGGCCCCGGCGGGGCCAGAGCACCCCCGGCCGTCACCTGTTCGGCCGAGGAACCTCCGCCAGGGCGCTGACCACTCGGGATCTCATCATCAACTCGGTGGCCAAGTCCCTCCCCTCCATCACACGAGACTTGGCCGACTACTGCCAACGAGAGAAACACTTCTCCTGGAAACAGAGTCTGTACACTTCCACTTCTTACAAAGTCATCTTTACCCCTCTGAAAACATGCCTCCACATTCCACTGTTTCAAAAAATGTTTTTTAATATTTATTGTTTTAAAAAATTTAAGAGCCGGTTTCTCAATGCATGTTTCAACCTAAAATCAAATTTAAAGCAAAATTTTCCATATGATTAACACGTTCACTGCTTAATATACCTGCAATAGTGATTCGCATATGCTAAAATTTTTTTTATGTTTTACTCAGTATTGGATGTCTTTTGATGGAAAACAGGGCAGAAACGCCATTTGGAGCAATAAAAATGGCATTTACAGCCATTTATTTTCGCGTGCACGATAGTGAACGCCTGCATCTGGCGACGCCGTTTTACCGAACGGCGCACTTTTATTGTTCAAATATATAACTTCTTGATTAGCATTATACGTGCTGGTACTGATATTCAGGTTGAAATAATAAAACGTCTTCCAACACTACTTTATATATTTACACTTATACTGTAATTGTTTACAAGACGGTAAATATATATAAAAGATCTTATAATGGCGATCGATTTCGACCAGTCACACCGGTCATCATCAGGCCCAATCCGAGACTGATGATGATCCGGGCCTGATGATGACCGGTGTGACTGGTCGAAATCGATCGCCATTATAAGATCTTTTATATATATTTACCGTCTTGTAAACAATTACAGTATAAGTGTAAATATATCAAGTAGTGTTGGAAGACGTTTTATTATTTCAACCTGAATGTTCAAATATGTAAAAAAAACTCACTTATATAAATCAAAAACACATTTATATGATGTTACATGTTAAAAATACTACACTAACATAAAAATATACTATTTACAACCTCGCCAGCCCACCCTGATGTCTTTCGTTCAGTTATGCCAAAAATTGCAAAATCGGGGTCCTCATTCTCTGACTTGTCGTCGGTCTTGTAGGATACCTCATCCGGATCTTGTTCTTGGGGGTTATTTTAATCGTCCGAATCATATTCTTGCACTAAACCACTAGGACTGGGAAGTAGATCCATTTTTATAACCTAACAAAACACTATTTACTATTTACAAATATACAATGTTTACACGAACATGTGTTTCCATAGAAACGCGCAAAATAACACCGCCAAAAATGAAAGAAAAGTACCTCCCCACGAGCGCGATAGCAACCACTTACATCAGGAAAGTGCTGGCAGCACACTGACGTATCTAAGCAACCATGAAATTGCGGCAACGATCGTGTACGCACGCACCCAGGGAATGGTGGGCGCGGCAACGATCGTTGCCGCGCGCACAGAACGTGTTAACATTGAGTTAAACGTGTTTAGAGAAACTAAATGGTTTTCAAATTTGAAGAAAGTCGGTTGAAAATAAGTTGAAAACAGGTTGAAACTAGGGGAACTTAAAACCATTTTTTGCCCAAAAGCTGTATGGTTCACATTGCTAACTGTGTTACTAGGCCAAAGGTGAAGATGACTCTTAATACAGAAAACTAATTTTAGCCTGACACCCCCCCCCCCCCTCCTCCCTCCTTTAGTATCGACAACACATGCAGTAGTTGACACTAATGACTAAGAAAAGTTGAAAGATTTCATTATTTATTTTAGCCTCTGGATTGCTTGATGTATAGTAGAAATAATTTAAAATCCTACCTTAGCAATCCTTTATTTATTGCATTTGTGAAATCGACTTTGAAACCCGAAGGCTCATCACAAGTATAGCTACCAGTACAAACCGTAGTTAGGAATGTATTTTAAATTTGTATGTTTGATTTACAAGGTATTCACGCAGAACGTCATGGTAGAATTGTTTATTTACTAGGTTTTCATTCTCTAAAACTATGTGATTGTTTTGAGAAAAGGATATTTAATGTAATAAAACATGTATTACTTGCTTCATACTACATAATGGTACCCACTAATTTTTTTACTAGCGAAGAAAAAAAACAAAACACACTTTAAAACTGGCATGAAAGCCCGTTTGTAAATGTACTAGGTCGTTGCACTTAATTTGCGGCACAGCTGTTGTATGTGTTTCTATTTATTTGTCCGTAGAGGGTAGCACAGAACATTTGGCTTTTTTGCAACCGTTTACTGTGAGATACGAGGTCTTTTATCTAAAACCATCAATATGTAGTTTATAATTTTGAATCAAATCAAATAAAAAATTCCTTTATTACCATGAACTTGTACAAACAAGCATTGGATGCGTCATACAATTGAAATTGGAATAGCATAATACAATTAAATAAATGAATTAAGGTAAACTAAAAATAAAATAAACTAACACAAGTTATCTTACTTACTTAGTTAAATACATAAATTGAAAACTTAACAGACTGACTTGAGAACTTGTCTAAGATGGTGCAAATTTATCACAAAACTCCTGCAGAGAGTAAAAAGCATTCGTAGTGAGGTAGACCTTAAGTTTTACTTTAAAATTTTTGAGTTCATATATTTCTTTAATTTCATTTGGCAAAAACTTGAATAAGTGCCTTCCTGCTGGAAGAGGTAATTTTCCATGCATTTCTAATCTATGAAAGTCTATGGTTTGTAGTCGGTGCCTAGTGTAATAAGAATGTTGGGGTGTTTGGTGTAAGGACAAATTTTGTTTTTTGTAATATTCAAGGGTTAGATAAATGTAAATACATGGGAATGTTAAAATTTTAAGTTGTTGGAAAGCCGATTTACATGTATCCTTTTGCTGTATTTTGTTGATTTAGATTTACACGATATTGTCTTACACTAGTCTTGTACAATGTGAATCTTATGAATGAAGATGTTTGATTGATTGGCGGATGTTGCAGTGAGCCGGCCGACGCCGCTGTCCGTTGTAGTCCACACCGAGCTGTCCAATGACCGTCTGCCGTTCTACAAGACGTCGGACGCTCAGTTGCTCCACGCGGCGGTCACGAAGACCCGCGAGATCTGGGCGCCGCTGCTGGCGACCCCAGCGGCCCTCAAGCGCAAACTGCCGACCACCGTTGACGACACGCCCTTCCTCCGCGACCACAGGCTCAACACTAGTGCTAAGTAGGTCTTGAATTGTGTTTTACAAATTTTATTATATTAAATTTTGTTGAATTTTGATTTTTAGTTTTTATTTGGCGTATTTAGACAGGGTGTCCACATTCTGGAAGTCAGTGAAACAAATCTGTTGGAAATAGGCAAAAAGTCTGGAAAGTCAGGGGAATAATGATTTGAGGACACTTTTCAATGCTCGAGTTTTCTGTACCGCAACTATTGAAGCATTTTTACAAACGGTTTTTAACTATTAAATTTATTATCGTACATTTGTGCTCGGAATTTTAAATCATTAGTATTTTCCTTTTTCATTGTAGGATGTTGATTACGGTATTTGATTAGTAAAGTTCGTGAGTCAGGAAAGTCAATGGTAATGGCAGGGAAAGTCAGGAAATTGATGAAAAATTTTCTGTGGGTACCCTGTTAGTGTAAAGAATTATTTTAGCATTAAAATTATGTTAAAAATAATTACTACAGCAGTTTTTATCAAGCTCATTTTTTTAGGTTAAAAGACTATTTTTTTTATTTTATCTAAAATACATTGTATTTCATTTTGTTTCATTTGTAAACAACAGTGGGAATTTATTTCATTTTGTTTCATTTGTAAACAACAGTGGGAATTTATCTTTGTAGCAATATGTTCAACATTACAAATCAGGTTTAAAGTGAACCTGAGATTAAGAAATAAATTAACAAATTCAATCAGAAAAGAAAAAATTGAAATATTGTGATTATTAATTTTTTTTGTTAGACACCCATATGTTTTTGCCTGCAACCAAGTTCTCTTTTTTGCGTGTTTGACATCTTTTTTTCTTCATTGACATCTTTAGAAACCAATCCTGAACATTATTTATTTTAAAATTCTAATCAATTATGATCTACCAATGATTTGGAGAAAATTACTTTTACACAACTGAAGCCATAAAGTAATGCAATATTTCATAAAGTTACTCAAGGGTTTGGTTGTAGGCCATGAATTATTTTATTAAAAGTTATATCATAATTTCCTTTTTGGTCTAATAATAGAAAACGATATTTAACACATACGCTGCGGGTGGGTCACCGGTGACGCACGGCGCGCCGTAGCGAGAGGCGCGTGCGTCACCGGGGACGCAGCGCGCCATGTTTCATTTACGGAGCCAGCGTGGTTCAGCCACTCGTCGAGGACGGTCGAGACGCACTAGCATTGCGTCTTGGATACCAGTCTGCCGTGCAGTGTGTTTCGTTCGTTCGCCCGGGGTGCTGCGTGCGTCTCCCGTGACGCACAACTTTTTTGTTGTGAATCGTGTTTCCTGCTGTATATATTAGCGTTTATATGAATTATTTTAGTGTTTAGCTATTGTTTTTATTAGGGGTGTGCGAATAGTGATATTTCTGGTCGAGCCGAGCCGAGCCGAGCTGGTAATGAAATATTCGAGTTTCGAGCCGAGCCAAGCCGAGCCCAGACAGCAAAAAAAAAAAAAAAAAAAAAAAAAAAAATATGGTAATTTTTCCTGTAAAAATACCAGCTTTTATCTTCCCAAAAGGCCATTTTTTGGACATTAAATGAAAAAAGTAAAACACAGTCAACTCCCGATTAACCGGGGTAATGACTGGTTGAAGGATCCCGGATAACCCAAAACCACGGTTGACAGATCTTCTAATTGAGTGAACAAGGAACAATAAAAGGGTCCAACGTGGACAAAAAACCAAGGATGGGTGGGTAAGGTGAAGGGGGGGGGGGAGGGGCCGGCGCTGGGTGAGGGGGGGAGGGTCGCTTGGGATAATT
Source organism: Neoaliturus tenellus (assembly GCA_030545055.2). NCBI lineage: Eukaryota > Metazoa > Arthropoda > Insecta > Hemiptera > Cicadellidae > Neoaliturus > Neoaliturus tenellus. The sequence continues at coordinate 253,212,925 of CM061532.1, forward strand.
TATTCAAGATAAGAGCACGCAAACAAAAACAAGTTATTGTTCATCTTTTTGTCTAACTGGTAAAAATTTAAGAACAATAAATTGTTTTAAATGTATGCTAATTACTAAATTAGTCTAATAAATTTGTCAAATAAAATTTTAATGCCACTTTATCAAACATTTCTTGAAATGCAAATCAAATGCATTTTGAAATGTGTTGTTTTGCATAATATAACCCAAAATTACTTAGGGTCACTGAACAGCACACGAATCAGAACGATAATTACACAATGAAGTGGAAACTAATAGGACCTTTCTTGGTTTATGGTTTCTATTTTTAGAACATATTTCTCGCCGGGCGAGGGTGTGTGAGAGTGTGTGCGTGTGTTGTCTCCACCAGTCAAGGTCATTACCGCGGTCCTATTGCGTCGTAAACAAACCCCGCCCCGCGCCTGCCATCGTCTTATCTCCCTAACCCTGTTTGCGATCACACAGCTCAATTATAAATTGCCGTGTTTCTCCGCTTTTCTCCATTAATTAATAAATCAAATAATTGTTAGTACAGAGTTTTCTTCTTAACTCTTTTTTGTTGTTGGAATTGTTGCTTCTGTAATCATTTTCAGCTCGACCACTCGAATAGTTTGGCATAACCTCGAGCCGAACCGAATAGTGCTAGTATTCGACCACAACTATTCGACCACTCGAGTACTCGCACACCCCTAGTTTTTATTACAATGGATCATACAAAAGCCGGTAAATCGAACTTGACTGCTCTGGAGAATGTGCCTTACTGCGGCCTTGCAGGCGGTGAACTGCGTCCGCCTGCGTCGTTGCGGGCGACTTTCGTCGCGCAATGCTGCTGCGTCACCGGTGACCCATGACTTTCGGAGGTCCAGGAACCAGGATGCTGTCGTCCAAATATGGTTTCCAAGCCATTTTATGGTCTTTCAATCACTAAAGGAAAGATTCCATGCAATAACTATGTTTAGCTTCTTAGGTAGTCATTGACATTTTTGGCAGCAGCGAATGTGTTAAATACATTTACTAAAGGATATTGGTTGATTTACCCACTCTTTGAAAAACAAGCAATATGCTTGGCGCTCTGATTTATACTCTTTTTATACCCATGAAATAAGTCTGTAAACCCCTAAAGTATCACTCCTAAAATAAGTGGTTGAAAGTGTACTGATTAGTAAGGAAATTTAATTGAATACTCACAGAAGTGTCTTTAGTATTTCATTGGTAGTTATCAATAAAAAATAAACTTAAATTATGCAAGTACAAGGTTCAACTAATAATTCTATACTACACTTTCATTATTTTTAATGATATTTTAGTACAAGCTCAAGTAACGCTAAAACTAACTCTTATCTGCTATTTTTAAAATAAGATATTTTTGTGTACTTAACCTCAGTTTTAGCTTCTTATAACTGCATTTTCAATACCCCTAAGGAAATTAATAGTTCAACTAAAAAATAACCTTATGGTTGACTGCTATAACTTAAAAACGTTATCTTTTTAACCCTACTTTTGATCACTTCAAGAATCTCTCTAAGGGCGTTTGTTCTGAAGGTGTGCAAGAAAGAATTTGTTGGGAAATGAAAAGTTTGATTTCTGGCAAAGGTAAAACCTGTTTAAGCTGCCATAGCGTATGTGACTGAAAATGGTAGCTTTCAGCTTTCACTATTTAAGAATTCATGAGTAAATTAGTATTTGATTAGTTTGAAATAGGTTTCTGCTTATGTTTTTGTATTACTTTTAATAAATTTAACAGTTGTGTGTAATTTAATCCCTTTTATAGCTGCTTTTCTAAGGTTGAAAGTGGTTTGTAATTATTTTTGTAGTTCTATTTGGTATAAATTAATAATTAGATTGTTTGTTGATTTTTATGGTTGAGTAAATATATTAGAAGTGAAAACTTTTTGTTAAATTATATAGTTAAATTAAAAATAATGTAAAATTTATTGTTGATGATTTATGTTAAGGTCTACACATAGCTCGCCAAATAACTTATTGTACATCAAGACCATGGCTGAAAAAAGAATTTGATATGTAAGCTACATTGTAAAAATATCCGCTTGGTACTGAAAAATTGTTTTCATTCATTGATGTCCAAAATAGAGCAAAATTAATTTTATATTAGTTCCATATTTTTTTAGTTAATTTCAATTTATTTTGTAACCAAAAAATTATTTACAAATTTAATTACTGAAATTTATGCTGTCCAGCATTGAAGAAGTTCGCAGTGGTGTGCGATACCGGACGGATGATGACGAAGTCTCCAAAATTTCAAAGAGAGCTCGACTAGAGTTTTCCCCATCAGAGAAAGAAAACACTCAATCAGAAAATGTGTTGGAGAGAACTTTAGAAATGGATATTACTTGCCCGGAGAGCAGTGCTGTTCTGCATACTCCCTTGGTCTCCCGAGTGGTCAAGAGAATTCCCAGAGAAACACACACGCCGCAGTCCATATTGAAGGTCAGTGTCTTTACTCTAGCTAGGTCTACACAAATAAAAATAAACAAATAAAAAAGGACACATCCCTAAAACCAATAAGGAAGGACCTCCCTAAAATTTTAGTTTTACTCCCAAAAACTACATGAAAATAAAGTGCTGATGTTAGGATTATTTCTCCTAATTGCCAAAGGAAGCACTCTTTCTACCTCTTAAATGTCAAAATGAGCATAACCAACTTTTTCCAATTATTCCAACCATATGTTTCCATTCAACCAATCCAGCATAATCCTCAAATAATAATTTTAGTTATGCTATCTGTGTTTTAGGGCTGCATTTGAAAAATTTAATTTCTTAGTTAAAATATTTATGTAAGTTTTCCAATTTAACTTACAAATGCCAATTAAGACAACCATAACAGACTGCATCATTAAAAATTTGTTGGCCTAGTACGTTGTGATCATTTGTAAGCTACCAAAATCCTAACTGTTGTTTTTGTAATAAACTATCATTGAGTAAAATGGTATGTTTGTTTTTTGTTTCATTTTTTTATTATTTTTTACTAAGATTATTTTTTAAGAGTCATCTTCACCCCTGGGCCAGAAGCCCATTGTTGCGCAATCGGCAATGTTAATCATACGGCTTTTATGCTAAAACATGGTTTTGTATTCCCCTGTTTCGGGCGCCGTTTTTCAACCGATTTTCTTGAAAGTTGGTAAGTATTTAGTTGAATACTTATATTAGGTTTCTCATACCTCGAAAATTTGAAAATTTTATTAAATTTTGAAATATTAACTAAGGAAAATCAAGTTACTTTGCGACGTCACATAGAGTAATATTTGTTAAATTTTCAAAATTCCGAGGTATGAGAAACCTAATACAACTATTCAACTAAACACTTACCAAATTTCAAGAAAATCGGTTGAAAAACGGCGTCCGAAACAGGGGAATACAAGACCATGTTTTAGCATAAAAGCCGTATGATTAACATTGCCGACTGCGCAACAATGGGATACTGGCCCAGGGGTGAAGATGACTCTTAATAGGAATAGTTTAATACATTTCAATTGTCCTGATTTCTAAAACAACAAACTCTTTAATTTTACAAGTAATTTTCGTATTTTTTGTGTTATACTACACAAAATATATTTTTATAAAATATTTTTATAAAAATTAAACCAAGCAATAAATAAATAAAAGTATTTATTTTTATTTTATTTTTATATTGCTTTTTATTATCAGGGGAGGTCTGGCCCCAACACACCCATCACTCCTGCACACGACAGGTTGGGTTCTCCTGCGGTTAACCGCCAGATCCGGTTCAGTTTACCACCCGACGACGAGGATTCATCATCGCCAACAAAAAGGTAAACTCTGTTTACATTTTGAAAACATGCTTTAATACTGGCAATAAACAGTAGACAATAGACAATGTTCTTTTTTAACAATTTCTTTGAGAATTGTTACACAGTCATTAGATACATATTGTGATCAAGCAGAGAACCCCCATGTTTCGTAGTAGTACACTTCAGTCATCTGTTAGGGAACTAGTCAGATCATATAACTTATACAGATACCATCAATTATTGGTAAACTGTGTAATTTTTAGAAACATTAAACATTTTATAATGTGCATTTGCAGAATTTTAGGTAAAATACTGTTTGAAAAGCTACTCTACCCTGCAAAAGCATTGTCGCTTGCCATGCACTAGCCATCCGAGCTGTATGGGGAGGGCTTGCCACTTTATTAAAATGTAACATGTCAATGGTATTCACAAAACATATTTTACTGACTTCTAAATTTTTTATTTATTTTATTCTCCGTTGAAACTTACCAAGTAATGAATTTTAAATTTCTAGTGAAGGGTCATCGCACAGTGGCGAAGGGGATTATTCACTGAAAACTTTGACCCCTCGCAAGTCTATCCATGAAAGCTCCGATCTACACAGCCGATTGCCCACACCCTCCAATCCGAGAGTGTTGCGAAAATCGCTCTCTCATTCCATCAGGTAACCACAAATTTTTTATGAAACTTTTGAATCAAAATAAATTTAGTTTGACAGTGTCCCAGTTAGGTTACAGCAAAAGTACCAGGGGGAACCGAGCGTATGCTCAGTAAAATTTGTTAGCGTTGCTCTCCTTTTTTAGACAAAGCTCATTCGCTCCGCTCATTTGCCCTCTTTCTTTTTTAAATGAGCTTGTTCGCTGACTCACGCGCCAGGCCAATAGGTGCACTTTGGTATAAATTTGTTGAACCACTGGTTAGTAACACGATTTTTCTGTTCAATTTAGTAGCTACAAAAAATTTCCATAAGGATAACATGGGAACTTTGGAGGGCTCTAGGCCAAAAACTGGAATTTTCCCAACCATGGGACCAGATCCAATCGATTTCGTGTTACCGAAATCCTCATATTCAACAAAAAAAAATAAATAAAAATCCTTGGAGCAAAGAAATGTTGCTTTTGCAAAGAAGTATAAGATAAGATACTTTTTTTTTAATGCTAAAATAAAACATTAAGCTCCCATATTGATTGAAGAAATGATGCAACAATCTCCATTCAGGGCTGTAGCTTAAATAAAGTGATGATGAAATATACAAAGCATGTATTGTTTCCAGTGTGGTAATTACATTCATCTTTTGTTGACAGGAGTTTAGCAGACCAACTTCAAGTAGAGGCATCAGAACCCCCGATGATCAAACAAAATCAATCTAAGCCAAGTGCAACTGTAACCAATCTCATGAAAATAATATCAAGCCCATCCTCCACCGAAGAAGCTTACTTCAGCTTCCAAAGTAGTTCTTCAGGTGCAGAGAATAAAAGAGAAAGTGAATCTTTATTTAAGGTTCCATTTGGCATAGAAGGGAACATTGAAGATGAGCCACAAGATGAAACGTACTTGGAGGATGACGAACATGAACCTGTTGTTTCGGCGGATTGTGACATGAGTGAGAGGGAAGATGAACCTAATATCATGGACACTACTGTTACCCACACAAAATCTAGACTGTCAGGAATATCTCCTTTCGTTTCCAGAAACCGAACTAATGAGTCAGTTAATTTAACCTTAGAATATCAAGGAGATACAACAAATTCAATTTATGAAACTAGTGATAAATTTAGACAGTCAATAAGTGAAAGGCAGGCTAGTCAGTTGACTTCAAATAATAGTTACTATAGTGATGATGCCGAGCTTAAAGAAATAGAGGCTGATGGAAGCAAAATTGAAATTAACCCTGAAGCAAGGGAGAAATCAGACAATGATACCATGAATAATTTCGCTCAACCATCATTAGATTTGGCTGAACACGAAGTCAACGTAGATTCCCTAAATGAGGGAAGAGCAGAGGAAGTCTTGCTAGACTTTGCACTGCCTATGGAAGAGATCTCAAAGCAAGAAATTAAGGAAGCTGCAACAAAAGAGGGAATCCCTTTCAAATCCATCAAAGATTGTCATGTAATGTCCGAAAGTGATTCTGAGCCTGTTGATAAAGAAATAAAAATAGAAAATAATGTAAAAGAGATGAGTTCAGACATGAAAATCTTGGAAGATTCTGCTTTGACATCAATACCAGAACCAAAGTCTTTTGAGCAAGGCATCAAAATATTCAATATAGACAGTTCTAGCTTTGTGCCTGCCAAGCAAGACTCTGGGCGATCTCTGCGATCATCCAGGGGCTCAACTCCTTTGCCACAGATCCTGGATGAACTTGTGAAAAAGAAAAGAATATCACTAAGTGTTTCAGAAAGTAAAAGTACATGTGAGTCAATCAGTATGTCTGAAGAAAAAGATGTGTCTAATGACACTGATAATCGTTCAACTATTTTTAGCATTGACAATAAATCAGAAGCTGTTGTTGAAGAAGGTGCATCAAGAATCAGTCAACAAAATATTGAGGTTCCTACTGAATCAGTCAGAAATTTGGAAGAAAGTAAATCCACCATGATCGTTACGCCTGACAAAATTCCCCATAAGGAGTCGCTTCCTATTACTACTAACATCAGCCCTTTTGGACAAGGTTTTGTTTTTGGTAATCAGGAAAGTTTGTCTGCATCTGCCTCAAGTAGAAACCTTACATTTGAAATAGGCTCTAGTAAACTTGAAAGTGAACCCCTTGAAGAGTCTTCGACTGAAAATCAGGAGTTGTCCTCCAGTAAATTAGATTCTTCTACATGTGCCCCACATCAAACTGATATCAGATTGGAGAAGGAAACTTTGAGAACTCCTAATGTAACATTGACACAAAATATCGAGTTGTCCTCCAGTAAATTAGATTCTTCTACATGTGCCCCACATCAAACTGATATCAGATTGGAGAAGGAAACTTTGAGAACTCCTAATGTAACATTGACACAAAATATCGAGTTGTCCTCCAGTAAATTAGATTCTTCTACATGTGCCCCACATCAAACTGATATCAGATTGGAGAAGGAAACTTTGAGAACTCCTAATGTAACATTGACACAAAATATCGAGTTGTCCTCCAGTAAATTATATTTTTCCACAAATGTTCCACATCAAACTGAAATTGGGTTGGAGAAGGAAACTTTAAGAACTCCTAATGTAACAATGACACAAAATATTGAGTTGTCCTCCAGTAAATTAGATTCTTCTACATGTGTCCCACATCAAACTGAAATTGGGTTGGAGAAGGAAACTTTAAGAACTCCTAATGTAACAATGACACAAAATATTGAGTTGTCCTCCAGTAAATTAGATTCTTCTACAAGTGTCCCACATCAAACTGAAATCGGGCTGGAAAAGGAAACTTTAATAATTCCTAATGTAACATTCACACAAAATATCTCTGAGGCTCAAATTTGTTCAACAACAGAAGAACCTGGTAAATTTTCTGAAGAGGCTTTTGAAAGTGACATTCAAAACACCCACTCCATTTCATTAAAAGAATTTAATGAAAATCCCTCTGATCAAATCCTTTTTGAAAATAATCCCGCTGAAATATCGAACGCTTTCAATTCTGATTTGCCTGAAGACGATCAGAATCAGGTTTTAGAATTTTACTTGGATACTGCCGGTAATTCCTGTGCACAGCAGCTAGAAGCTGATTCAACAGCAGATTTTGAACTTAAAATGTCTGAAGGTGAGTCAGCGATGGAAATTTTGTGTTATGAAAAGAATGAAGTAGAAGCTCCATTAGCAGCAGAGGTTGAAGAGGAGCCTGTCTTGGAGACTCTGAAGCCAGTTCAATACCAATTTGAAGATAATCATGTCATGGAGGAAGATAACTGTTATAATGTCGAAGAAGGTAAGCAGTTGCTTTATGTCCTAGTAAAAAAAATCAATTAGAAACTGTCCATGCAGTATTTTGTTGATAGTTGAGTCGCTAGCGTTTTGTGGACTCTCTCCATTCAAGATTTAAATGCTTCCTCATGGCATTTAGTTTTTTTGTGTCTAAGTGCATTTTGTTTAAATACATGTTACTGATTCAACCTACTTCTATTTAGTTTCTTAATAGTTTGTTCTTTGAGTAAGATTTGAAAATTTTAAAATAATTTAATTTTAAGGAAAAGCCCTTGGGCCGACTATGTTTATTTCATTACATTTCATTTTTACAAAAAAAAAGGAAATGGATTTATCTATCTTACCTGGAGAAGAGTCCCACATTGGATTGAAATATTGTGTAAATGTGCATTTCTTAGATCTGTCTATAATAGCAAGGTGTCCACATTCTGGAAAGTCATGGGGAAAAGTTCTGGTCAGGGAAACAGCCAAAAAGTCTGGAAAGTTAGGGAAATCCGCCCCAATGATGGATTTGAAATGTTTGATGCTTTTGATGCTTTAGTCGACCCTAACCCTAACTTTTTCAGAATTTTTCACACGTGTACAAAAAATTTGTTGACATACGATTTGCTTGCAATATTTTTAATTATTAATTTTTTTAAAGTCTCTTAATGTTGATTTGTTGTATAAAGGCTGCTAAACAGAGTAAATTTAATATACTGCAGAGTGCAGGTGGAAGCCAAATTTTTTCTGAATTTAGTGGTTGGTTAGACTTGGTAGTCAGTGATGCAACTTTAACTTATTGCAAAATGTGTCACAATTAATTTAAGCCGAATAACATGGATAGGCAATCCGTAATATCACATTCTAAAAGACCTAATTATTAATAATGCTATGGGGAAAGAGGAGACTGAGTTGTTTTATTGTCTTATTTTTAACACCTTAATCAAAAAATTATTGTTCCACTGTAATCTGTTGATACTTATTCCAGTATTTTCTGTGATTTAACTTGTCTCGGCAGTACAGTAATATTTTTTGTATAGATTTATTATAATTTTTTTAAGTTTTTGTCAGTCAGTAAATTTTTTACAGTCAGGGAAATGGATGTAAATGGTCAGTGAAATTCAGGGAAACTAAAGACACCCATAAGATATAATTTTCTGAGGTAAACTAGGGAAATCCTTCAACATTTGTTGTAAACCTAAAAAGCAATTTAGCAACTCTAATATACACTCCATTTTCTTCTACATCTTGCACAATCATCTCCTGGTTTACTTTTTTATGTTGATAATAAATTTCCTCTACGTGTATGATATCAATATGTTTAATGCAGATATCCTCACCTCCCAGACCAAGGCCACATGCGGCCCTCAGGCCGATTTTTCGTGGTCCTCGGACTGTCAGAAATTAACTCAAAATTTAAGAGTTAATCAAAATATTTTATGAAAAAAAATTAACAAAAATTACAGAAGGAAGAATTAAGCTCACTATGAGTTTGGAAATCGGTTGAAAATGACAAATTTCCTAACTTAATTAATTGACTGTGCTCAGAAAATTATGTGTATTTTTTAGGGATGGACGGGTCCCGAAATTTCGGGAAAATTTTCGGGAAATTTTCGTCCCGATCATCGGGCGGGATTTTTTTATACTCGGGAATTTATCGGGACGGGAACTGCCGAACGGAGGCCGGCGATCGCGGCCGACGATCTCGCTAACGAGGACGGCGATTGCGGCCGACGATCTCGCTAACGAGGACGGCGATCGCGGCCGACGATCTCGCTAACGAGGACGGCGATCGCGGCCGACGATCTCGCTAACGAGGACGGCGATCGCGGCCGACGATCTCGCTAACGAGGACGGCGATCGCGGCCGACGATCTCTCTAACGAGGACGGCGATCGCGGCCGACAATCTCGCTAACGAGAAAAACATGGCTTAGCTTTGGCTTATATTTATTAGATTTTAGGGTTTATAGCTTTAAATTTACATTGTTATAATTTTTTTCATCATACACTCCTTAATTTTTTTCTGATGTAGCAAAAAATAGTTAAATGTATTCATTTAAATAACAATAAAAGTATAATGTCTAATAGTTTATTATTTCTTAGTTCAATTTTCTTATTTATATTCTTTAAGGAAAAAACTGTCTCAGTAAAATCAATGAATATAAAAAAATGGCAAAATATTTCTTAGGTTTATAAATGGCATTGGCTTGTTGAACGACTTCTTTTCTGAGTGTTAATATTCATTCTAATTTAAATTTGTGTTTTTTTGTTCTTTTTTATCTGAGCAGGCCTTATTTATTGTAATATAGTATTGTTTTATTTACAATTTTTCCAATTGTTTTAATCTTTTTTTTTTTTTTTTGTACCGGTACCGTACATAATGTTTATTTTCATTCTTCGTACCAAACGTTTAATATTTCATTAAACAAAACTTGTATTAAATAAGACATGGGCAACATTTTTCCTTTATGTGTGTTTAGTGATTCGACTTAAATTTATTTGGTTACAATAAAATTTATACTTTCCCATGATCTTATTGCATCCTTAAAATATCAAAACTATATATTTGAATTTTTTAACAAAAGGACATTCATTGTAACTTAAACAAAAACAAGTGGAACAAGTTGGAAGGAGAACTAGTTGATATTTAACATTAATTTGTCTGTATACGACACTCAGATAAAACTCAAAACGAATATTTCCCGATAGCGTCGAGAAGAGCAATCCTGTCCCGATCCCGTCCCGAAATTGGATGGGAAATAAAAATTCCCGTCCCGTCCCGTCCCGAACTAAAAATCCATTCCCGTCCATCCCTAGTATTTTTACATGTAAATTATAATTGTATTTTTTTTAAGTTACTTAACGCCACTTATTTTTTAACGTTAGATCTTCCTAATGATTGAAAATTGTTGTAGGCCTGTGTACCGTACACAGTTAGTTAAGTTGTGTATTATTTGTAAATTTTTACAATCAATGAACTGAGTAGTCTTAATTGTAACTTTAATGCATTACTGCTTGAAGAAAAATGTGCTTCAGGTAGTTTGTAAATATGTTTTTTTTAGGCTTTTATTTTTCAAAATTTTCCGGGGAAAGTCCCCCAGACCCCATCGTCCACGGGGTGTATTCCATAACCCCTAGGTGTAAGCCCTCAAAAAATACAATCCTGAGTTGCCACTGCTTGCAGCCCTGATGAAAATTTGAGGCAAACAAATTGGCTCTCTAAGGAATTCTAGTGGGGATCCCTGGTTGTGTCTATTAGTTGAAGAATCTGTAAAGCAAAAGAATGTTTTTATTAAATGTCTGTCTTTTTGTTTTTATTCTAAAATAAACAATGAAATATGTTTGCAGGACATGTGGATGAAGAAGATATTTATGGAGACCTTGATGAAGAGGCATGTGATGAGGGAGTTGAAGATGAAGATAATGAAAGTGAAAATGACCAAGAAGAAGAAAAAGAGGAGGTTATCTGCTTGGGGTCTAGTTCGGATGACGAACCTCCTATCAAAGTGCCAAAATCTTCAACTCCTCATGGCCCCCAACGTACCCCTAAAGTAATTATACCATATTAATTAGGAGCAAAAAAATCTTGTTTCGTCCACCACTCTCAATTGAAATTCTGAAATTACACCCACTCTAGATATACTACTAAGAAGTTACGAAATTTGTACATGACATTTTTAACATCTGCATGTATTTATTAAAGCCACTAGCAATATACTTTAGGTACCCTATCAAGTTAGTTTTGTGTTAATTTATTCCCACTATTTCAAACTAATTGTGACAAAACACTATTTAGTTGGCAAAAACAAAAAGTAAAACAAGACAGTTTTCATGAAGCAAATGTATTGTTTTGTTTTTTAAAGAATGTCTGGGTTTTCAACTGAAAATTGGAATGTTAACAATAATATTTACCTTCAATAACTCAAAACAATTTAATGGTGATATAAAAGTAAAATAGATTTATCTTCCGATCTCACAACATTGATCTAATTCCTTCCTCTACCATGTGTGAAACACATGACTCACTGCATATTTTGTATGTAACATTTTTATTTATTTTCAAGTGTTGGTTTATTTTACCAACTCTGTTCTCTTTCAAATACACGTAGTCATTGACATCAATCATTTAACATTCAACATGGAAATAATTAAAAGTTTTAAAAATTAAGCCAAAAAGTTTAACTTTATTCTGAAATAAAATTTAATTAACGTCTTTGTTTTAATATTTTTATTCTTGGGCAACACTCACCATTGAAAATGTGATATGATGCTATGTGAAGTTGTTGTCAGAAAAACACAAAACACAGGCACAAATACACAGAGCAAATTTCACACACATACACGAATACACGACGTTTTGCAGAACAAAAACAATTAAAAACGTTCCACGTTCTCAAGTGTTGTCGCGGCGACGAGTTTTTCGGTCTCGTAACTGGCTCGATCATCTAATCCCAACTGCCCAGTCCTTGAAAATAAAACAAAACTTAACTTTTTTACTGATTTTATAACCTATTATTTTAAATTAATATTTCTTTAGTCAGTGAATTCCCAACAAATTGTTTTCAAAAAGAGCAGATTTTGGGAAAAATCGGTATTGGAAATACCGTAACTCTTAAGTAACTGTAATGTAAACCTCATGATTATTGTTGTTTCATCATCATATCATTGTTTTTTTCTTTTTTTCTAGGGAAGTCAGCAAACTAAAGTCCAGAATGAAACTTTAGACTACGAAGTGGAAGAGGACGAGGAAGAGGTGGAAAAAGATTATGAAGATTGCAGTGAAGGAGATGAATCAAATTCTAGTTCCTCTTACTCTGACGAAGAAAGTGAACAATCAGAAGATGATGAAGACGATTCTAAAATTGAAAAGAAAAACTTATATTTTTCAAGTGAGAGTGACTCGGACACAAGCCACAGAAGAAGATCATGGAAAGCTCAAAGTAAGTCTGACAGTAACGAAAGTTTGACAAAAGGACCGGCCACAACTGATGAAGACACAGTTGAATCGCCTCCATTTGAATTGATTGGCCAAGACAGCCAAGAAACTGACAAACTTGAAACCATTGTTGAAGAGCCTAGAAATAATACTCAGGAAACTCCTGTTGCAGAATATTTCAAACCAGTTTTGGATGAAAACCATTCATGTGAAAAAACTGATGAGGTAAAAGAAGAATCAATTGCAAAATCTAATGAATCTGTTGTAAAAGAAAGTAAAGTAATAGGTATTGAAAAATTGTATAAAGACAAAGATGTTGATATCATTAAACTTGCTGAAGAAAGTCGTCAAAGACGGTTAGAAACAGGCAGTATCCTCGATCTAAAAAAACGTAGAAGTAAAAGATATAGCTCTGCATCAGATCTTAATGAAGGTAAAAAGACGAAACTCAGAAGACGTTCTTGTTCTTTACATGATTTTATGTCTGCATTTATAAAAGAGTCGAAGTCGTCAGCTCAGTTATCACCTGAAAAAGAAGAAATAAACACCGATGCACATAGTATTTTAAGTGAAGGCCAAGCTTCAAGTTCCAACTATAAAAAAGAGGAACCCTCAATTGAACCTACCAAAAAAGATATGCCTACATTGCAAACACAACAGAGTACCACGTCTGAAATGGAATTTAGTGAAACATGCAGTATAACTAGTTCTTTGTTACCTGAAATAGGAAGCATCAAATCAAATAGAACTTCGGCCTTTGACTTTCCTATTTCTAGTATCCCAAAGCCTCTTGAGAACCAAAAGAAAAGAGGTAAATCTTTTGCCAGTCGCTTAAGCTCTTTACATGACATATCGGAGGAGATTCCAGAGAATAGTGGCAGTACTCCACAGATTGCAGCAAAAAAATCTTTAAGGCGCTCAGTATCTTCAGACCAGTTGACTGTTTCAACGCACGTGGATGATTCTCGAATCAGGAGATCAAGTTCTGTATCCAGATGGTCAGAGTATGCAAAGGCTCATGAATCAGAGATGACTTCAGAAACAGTTGATTTCAGTGGTTTTTCAAGAGATTTAGACAAACAAGATAGGCACTCGAAATCAGTATGGCCTATTGAATACCAAAAGATGAAATATGTAACAAAGAAACGTAGGTCATCATCTTGTAGTAACTTAAATTCTTTTAAAATTATCAACTCAAGTGATGAGGAAAGTGAAGAAAAAAGTGCAGAAAAGAGTGTTGAGGTCCAACAGCAACCAGTTAAAGAAACTCCTTGTGACAGTACCATTTCAAAGACAGATAAATCACCGGACAGACTTTCTAATGTGGAAACTAATATGTTTAATGCTATTGATGTCGAATCTACTGAAAATAGTAGATTGCAAAGAGCACAGTCAGAACCTTCATCTATTACTGAATCTTCTGTGAGGAGTAAGCGCACACGGAGGAGTTCATCAACGATGAAAATCAATGAATACCATAAGAGGTTACTAAATAGGACTTCCTTAAAAAGAAAATCGGTTGTACCCCAAGAATTTGAAATAATAGATTCGGATGTTGACTCTCCTAGAATCACACGTAGTGCTAAGAAGAAAATAGAGGAGGAAGATGCAAATGAAGATGTATCTAGGAATGAAAATGAAAGCAAAACATTTGAAAATAATTTTGAAAATGAGCAAGTTGAACTTCCTATTGTGGTTGATGAACTAATGGAGAATCCGACAATAACTCCAAATACTGATAATGGTAACAGAACAAGAAGAGGTCACTCTGAACCTCCAGTTAGTGAAAGTGATGTTCCTAAAAATAAAACGCGAACTAGAAGAAGCTCGTTTTCTATAAAAATAGAAAAATTGAATAAATTGGTACTTCCTAGACACTCTAAAAAATTTAGGGCTAGCACATTCCAACCCATGGAAATAGTGCAGTCTGATGAAGAAAAGAGTTTTCAAAAAACTCCCGACCAAGGTAATCAAGATATTGAACTGAACAGCGAACATCCTAACAAAGAAATTCTCGAAACACCGGTTACCTCAAAGAAACAAGGTGGTAAGGCTAAAAATCAACAAAAGTTAACCAAAGAAGACACATTAACCATAGCAGAAGAAACCGAAGTAAAAGAACATTCATCGCCTGCTCAAATAGAAAGTAAAGTGGCACAAGATTACCCTCAGCCACCTAAAAAAAGAGGGAGGCACAAAAAAATACATGATGAGGTAATATCCCAAGAACCGCCATCTGAAGTTGAATCAGAACGTGCAAAGGAGATTGAAATTGAGTCTGAATCAGTTGAAGAAGTTGCATCAATGCCTGATAAAAAGAGCAAAAAACAGAGTGGAAAGAATTTGAAAGGCAGGAGCAAACAAGCTGGCAAGATTAAAGAGAGTGAAATCCATATTAATGAAGAGGTTGCAGACAGTCTAAAAAAAGTTAATGAACCTGAAACACATAAAAATGAAACTGTAGGTACAAATACAAAGAGTGCTCCGAAAAAAAGGAAGGCTATAAGTAGAAAAACAAAAAAAGATCATCAAGAAAAGGAAATTATTGAAAACACTGATCAAGATGAACCTATGAATCCTACTACAGAGGAAAATTCTGAAGAAGCTGAGAAAGAAAAGATTGCTCATGATGATCCTAGCGCAACACCAAAGAAAACTTTAAAAAGAAAAAATAAGGATATACCAACACCCTCCAAAGAACAATCTGATAGTGAAAATGTTGAGTCTTCATTAACTGAAAGTCAAAAAGATGAGGTTGTCAAACCAACGAAAATCTTGAAGGAACAGGAACTGTTGTTGGACAGTCCGGCTAGGAGAACTCGTCGTAGCATGTCCAGGGCGTCCGACACGGAAATGTTGACTCCAACAAGAGAGAAACCTCAGAGAAGAACAAGACGAAGTAGCGTTATGTCAGATGTCGTGTTGTCAACACCAAACAAGTATGCTGAGTCGGAAATCAGTGATGCGAGTACCGAAGTTAACATGCTGTTGACCCCGACAAGAAGATCAGCACGGCGACCTTCCATCTCAGCGACTCCGAACACGGTAAGAACTTGCACACTGGGATGTTAGTGGCTTTTGGGTGAGCCAATAATAATCTCCTGTGAGTAAATAATCACCTGAATAAAGTACAATGTAAAAACTGATAAATTATTTTTATTATTGTATCATTCAGCAATTTAATTTTTGGCTACAATGGAGAGTCAGATTTTTATACTGGGGCACGTGGTTTGTACATTGAAAAAGGGTAAATAGTATTAGGATGAGCTTGTTCGCTCCACTCACTTGCTCCCAGGATCCGCTTGGTTCTATATTCACTCACGTGTTAGCACAGTACTATTAATACTCACCCTGCATTCTATTGAAGTATTTAGATGTATGAAATCAACTGATACTTTTCTAAAAATAACCTGTGTCTTTGTATTAGGATAAGCTTATTTTCAAAGATAGTTGGGCAAAGCCCTAATGGACTTTTAACTAGAAAATAGGTCCATGACTCCCTCGCACCTAAGCCCATAAATAGCGATTGGTAAAGTATTTTTGTGACTAGGAATCATGTAGGACATGTAGACAGGCACCTCATCGTGTTCCTAATATTATAGTAAAGATTTCAGTTTTGTTGTCATTCTTCTTCATTCAATTGTCCTTTTACTTGTAGCCCGACTTGGTCCCAGAAGAGTTTTTGATGCAACGAAGGCTTACAAGGCATCAACATTCTCAGCTGCAGAAGAGTTTTGAGCTTTCTATTGCAGAGTCTCCGTAAGTTTTATTTACATTTAGAAATTCAATGAGAATATCTGTTACATCCCCCCCCCCACCCGTCCATATGTGTTCTGTGGAGTGGCTCAGAATTCTTTAAGAATACTGTATATAGTACTTAAAATTCAAAGGTAAACTAAATTATATTACAATCTCCTTGCTACCATCATAATGGCTATTGTTTCTATCACAAAAATATTTTTTTATATTTATAGTTAAACCAAGAATCGAGAGAAATAAAAAGAAAGGGAAGGTGTCATATAAAAAATCAATGTGACCAGAGCGAAGCTTAACACCCAATTAATTTTTTTTTAATTGCAATCAACTGTAAAAACCTATAAAATATTTTGATTCTGGCAACAAGGTTAAGCTATATACTTTGAAGGAAGATTGCCATCGTGTAAAAAATCTATACATTATTTAATTTAAATAGTTTTATGTTTCATATAAATGACATAAAACTTTCCTTGTGTTTTAATAACTTGTACACTTAACCTATTTTTAAGAGTAAGTTTTAAACTATTTTAGTTTAAAGAACACTCAACCTTTTAACACCCAATATCCTAAAGAGTCAGATTATCAAAAATTTACTGTGTACATGTTTTAGATCAAATAACTTTATGTAATATCCATTTCTACCTGCCAAAAAATTAATGACTTCTATTTAATAGTTATTTATGCAACAAGTGCGGAAAGTGCCGATTTGCTGCACTCGAGAGAAATGTTTATGCACGAGCCGCAGGCGAGTGCGGAATAATTTCTCTCGAGTGCAGTGAAAGCACTTTTCGCACGAGTTGCATATTAAATTTTTCCTACGACTGCCAAATATTTCTTATATAAGTATAAACGTTTAATATTCACGTTAAAATACCCACTATGTGAGGTTGCTGTCTCATGATAGTGATATTAATGATATCCTGTATTATGCACTTCCTACATTTAGTTAAAAATTTATTGGATTTTTCATGCAGAAGATTTAACGCCACTGTTTTAGCAGTTTTAGCAAGATCGTCAGGGAATAAGTCACTTAAATCACTAAAGTCACTGTCATAGTTGATCATTGCGCACCTAACTTACGTGCCGGTAGCTCACCCGTAGCTGGTTTGTAGGTTATGTTTATGTTGATTCAATAAACGACCACATGGACAACAATAGATCAGATGTTTATATCCAGTGTTGCCAACTTAATTCCTGACTAATCAACGTTTCCTTGCTGGCTAATGCAAATTGTTTTGTGTTCAAATGTTTAAACACTGGAGTGCGCAAAGTAAATCTAGCGTGCGCAAAGTAAATCTAGCGTGCGCAAAGTAAATTGAATACGGCAATCACCTGTTTTGCGACGAGTATCGAGTGCGTAAACAACTGTTTTCACGGACAGTCGTAGGAAAAAGGATTTTTTGCAGCCGGAGGGTCAACCACCCTTTTTGTTCTCTGGTCTAGGGTTTGGTTCCGTGAAAGCCGGTTTATAATGATATTAAACGTAGTAACATTTAATCAAAAAATTATTAAATCTACCATTTTTATTGTAGTGTTACTAAAGCAAGTTACTTAACTGTCCAGTAACTATGTACTTTTACGGTGCATTAAATCTGGTATCTCTGATTTTTGGCTTATTTGTTTAGGATGTTGGCCTGATAAGTAAACCAATTTTTCGCACTCAGGCTATTAACGCATTATTGGCTAAATTTAAAAAATCATTTAAAAATTGGTACTTTTTTGTGTTTGCAATTTTTATTAAGAAGGCTGGTTTCAGAAAAAAGGTGCTCACAGCATTTTTGTACAGCATAAAATTCCCTCCAATTTGAGATCAAAATCATTGTAATAGACCTTATAGTTTATTATTTGCATAAATTCAAAGTTGAGTTGTTTTTTTTCATTTAAAAAAAAACCTGGTTTTAGTGATTTTAAATTAAGGAATATGCTATTACATATTATAAGGAATATATATTCGGAGCCGTGGTCCGAAATAGTCCTGGGACCATGACAAACTTCCATGTTGAGGTCTCTACTTGCCAAAAACGCTGTTAATGTAATCTAGTTAACCTTCATATATATTGAATTGAAAATATCTATATTGATAAGGTATACAATGGTATATATCGAATGACGTAATTAAACTAAACTATAAAAATATACACAGTGAAAGCATTTCAGTCTTAAAATAAATCATACTTAAGCTAGGTCATCTAAGTCATATACATATACAAACATTTACATTTTTACTCATACAGTGCGTTAAAAAGTCTGCCTTAATAAGTTTTTAACAAATTTAGTTTAAGTAGTGAAACTTTGTAAATATGTATATAAGCCATTAAAGTCTACTTTTTATGACTATTTTAGTCTACTTTTTATATAATTTTTACCTCTTCAGGTGGACGGCCCTGTAGTAGGAGTATGAAGAAAATCTTAAATGTAAGCAAAGGTCAATATGTACATCAAATTAAAGATGTTAGAGAACATTGTTGCATATACAGACTTAAATGGATGATCAAGGCAAAAATAGCAGACGATAAACTTTGCATTAAAATCATATTGTAAAAAAAATTCAATAACTCCCAATACATTTGATCGTTTGAGGTCAAGTTTGTGGTAAATTGCTCAGAATGCAAAGACCTTTATTTGAATTATGAATTAATGATTTGAATTATGAATCATATGACGTAGGCCAACGAAGTTTTTCTCAAGACTTCATTTAAGACTTCATGTCCCTTATGGAAGTCGTCAGGGAAACTGCAGTGGCCTACCTCATACGATACATAATTTTAAAGGGCTTTCTACTCTGAGCAATTTGCCACAAACCCGACCTTTGAAGGTCTAGTGTATCGGGAGTTATTGCATTTTTGTTTTTGACATTATGAGTTTGATTGCCAGCCATCTTTATTCCCTTATTACATTTATTGAAACGGCGGCCTTTATGGATGAACTAGTATTCACCAGTGATTTAACAAAGGAGTTAACCTTTGATTTGATCATCCTTATAAGGCCAGATTTACGGCACTGTAATCTATTTAGACCTTTTGATGCACATATTGACCAATGCTTACATTGAAGATTTTCTTCATACTCCCTATGGGTCGTCCACCTAAAGAGGTACCTTTTTCATGAAACCAGTCCAATCATAAAAAAAAATTGGAAAATGTAAAAATTTGCCAAATTTGTAAGGTTTTTTCAAATTTTGCTAATAATACGTTCATTGCCTGAGTGTGAAAAATTGGTTTAATCATCAGGACAACATCCTAAACAACAGCCAAAAATCAGAGATGCAAGATTTAATGCACCAGACATGCCTTTTTGGCGACAGGGTGACTGGAAGTGAAAGGTGATTAAGTGAAATCACAAAATAATGTGGAATTTACTTATTAATTTCAGGAGATTATCAAGACTTGAAGAAGTCCCTGAAGAGAGTGTAGAAAGTGAGGAAACAAACCTCACTCCACTGAGAGCTTCCAGAAGAACTAAGGCCACTGCTTCTAAAACCCTCAAGAGTAAAACATCCAAAAAGTAAATAAATGTCAACTATATCTAGTAATCAATTAGTCCCCATGAAAACCTGGTGTACTGTGATTTTATTAAGTTTTTTCAAGTTCCTTAAGAACAGTGTCACATTTTGTATAATACTTAAGTTATTGTTGTACTTCGTAGGGTTAAGTTTAAGTACAGTAATGTGAGGCACAAAAGTGTAAGAAAGTGTATATTTGCTCCAAGTACGGTTTGTATTTTAATCATTAAACGTTTTGTTTCTTAATTTTTCGTTTCATTTAAACCTTTAAGATTTTAAGGCTGTTAACAACTACTCAATAGATGATCGCATTCATATCTATAACAGAGTTTTATGTAAATTGTTTTATGGCCATACTAAGCTACGTTAATTTTAGAAGCTGGGTTCTTACGGTCCTTGGTCTTGAAGCCCTTGAAAAATACACACATATTTCATAACTTTTAGTATGGGGAAATATTGGTATTGCCTTTATTTTTTTAGAATTTTACAAACACAATTTTTAAGTTGGCTGAAATATAAATATAGTCTATGATAGGTCTTGTAGAAACCGTTGCGGTATATAGAGGTTCAAATCATTGGTCATTGACCTAACAGGATGTCCCATGGAACTAATTAACAAAGGTTACGCATACACCATAATTTAATGAGAGAATTAATTTGATGGACAAGTTAGATGGACAGGCATTACATAAATAGTGATAACGAGCCGTTGCCAGTCGATACTCGACGAATACAGCTCCAGCCTGAGCGCTAAAGACGGATATTGTGAAACTTGTAAAAAATGAAAATTAAATACAATCACATAATTAAATAAACCAATTGTTGCGCCCTAATACCCTGAAAAACAAAATAAATTAAAATGACAGAAGGGAGGCAGGTTATTTTTATGAACACAGCTGTTTGTATTCATGAAATGAATAATATGTTAGGTAAACTGACTAAATTTTGTCTTAAATTTAAAATACATGGAAACTTTAAAGTCCAATGGGTTGAAGCACATGAACTGAGGGTGACAACAATTATTCCATGACATCTACAGAGAATTCCCTTTAATTTGACACCTCGATCATCAAAATCGGTTCATAAATAAAAGAGTTTTGCTGCTCACAAAAAATTCCTTACTGAATTAGTAAGATAGGTGATGGAACTTTAAGGCATGACTTAGAACAAACCAACAATTCACATGAATACCAATGTTAAACTGAATTTACTATAACTGAACCAATTAAAATCTGAATGAATTAATTACCTACAGTGCCACCCTAACTGAAATATTATTAAACTAACTAAAACACCAGACCTTGATGAGGGCATAACCCCTGTCCTGCACCTTCCAGTCCCAAGACCATGTTACTTCTCCCGAGGTCGACAAAGACATATGTGTGGCTCAATGCTTCTTACCTGCTCCTTTCTGATTTCTTCTTCCTGCCTTCGGCACTCCAGAGGAACATGGTTTAAAAAACTAGAAGATCTCCCCCCTCCTCCCTGCAGCAAAGGGGGAGTGGAGATGCTTCTTACCTGCTCCCCTCCCCGCATGCACAAGGGGATCAGCTGATTTCTTCTAACAGCAATGTTCATTTTGAGGAAAATTTATTTTTTCTGATGGTTACTTTGATAATGGCGGCCATTTATATTTTTAAACTCAAAATATCTCAAAAGCAGCAAATTGTATCAAAATTATATCCTGAGCAAAAAAGTGGACAATTTATCACCTAACCAATGATATCAGTGTTGTAAAGTTTTTAATAACAAATAACAGATGTATTCCAATTTTTCTATTAAAACAACTTAAATTTGCATAAATTATACAGGGTGTCCAGCTTTGACCGTCCGAAACTTTTCCATGTTGTTTAGCAAGCCAAAATAAACAAAAAAGTTTATATAAACATATGTCCTAAAATGCTTTGGTAACCCGCTAGCCGCCATTTTGTTTTTTACACTTAATAATTTTTATTTCCATAACGGATAAATGGATTAAGTTCATATTTGGCATGGACCTTTACTACAACAATGGTTATCAAAAGAAAAAAAAATATTTTTTTCCATCACATAATTTCAAAATGGCGGCCATTTTAAATTTTTGACCTCAAATATCTCAAAAACGGTAAATTTTATAAAAATTTTACAAGACACAAAAAAGCTGCAAAATTAAATTATCTAACCAATTATACCAAGTTTATAATGATTTGACAACAATTAATTAAGTTATTGAGATTTTTGTGTATAAAATCATTGATTTTCCATTATAATGCATGCAAATTTAGGTTAATTTAGAAGAAATGTCTCAATAACTTAATTAATTGTCAGATCATTACAAACTTGGTATCGTTGGTTAGATAATTTAATTTTGCAGCTTTTTTGTGTTTTGTAAAATTTTTATAAAATTTACCGTTTTTGAGATATTTGAGGTTAAAAATTTAAAATGGCCGCCATTTTGTAAATATGCGACGGAAAAAAATAATATTTTTTTCTTTTGATAACCATTGTTGTAGTAAAGGTCCATGCCAAATATGAACTCAATCCATTTATCCGTTATGTAAATAAAAATTATTAAGTGTAAAAAACAAAATGGCGGCTAGCGGGTTAACGAAGCATTTTAGGACATATGTTTACATCAACTTTTTTGTTTATTTTGCCTTGCTGAACAACATGGAAAAGTTTCGGACAGTCGAAGCTGGACACCCTGTATTGCAAAATCAATGTTTTTATGCAGAAAAATCTCAACAAGTCCGTTATTTGTGGTCAGATCTTTACAAACTTGGCGTCATTGTTTAGTTGATATGATTTTTCAAATTTTTGTCTCAGTAAGATTTAAATAAAATTTGCTGATTTTGAGATATTTTGAGTTTAAAATTTTTAATTGGCCGCCAATTAAAAAATACAGGGGAAAAAGCTTTTTTACTAAAATGTACATTCTTGGTATACTGAACATGAACTTGAAATAACAATCCGAACAGAAATAAAAATTAATTAGTGTAAAAAAATAGTGTCTAGTGACTAAATAAAGCGTTTTATGACATATGTGTATATAAACTTTTTTCTTTGTCTTTGAAGAAATAATAATTATTCACCAAAATCCTGAAATGTTTTTTTTCTGACGACCTGTATAATCATGGCAATGTCCGTTATTTTTTATTACTTTTCCTAATAATAAAATTGTGGCCATGAATGTAACGAAGATATTGACCACTCATACCCTTTTTTATTCATTCGACTTATGGAATTAATTCAATTGAATTATAATCAATTGTTGAACATTCAAGTTTATACCTTGTGTAAGGTCTAGGTGGCATCTGTTTTGGAGAGGCCTACTGTTAGATTTTAAAAAACCAACAATAATGACCAATGTAATCCTACCATAATGATGTAAATGCGCTAAAACCCTCCACTTCCCAAATTCCTTAAAAATCCCGGAAAGTCCTTGAAAGTTCTTGAATTCGGTTTAGATTTGGTTGTTAGAACCCTGAAGTAGGAATAGATTTAATTTCCTTAGAATAATGCAAGGGCGAGCTAGTTCATTAAGCTCACTCGCCTCTAAGAGTTCATTTAGTCGCTTGTTAAGACCCCGGTATGAGTTTGTTTGCTTTAATCATGCCTTCCAGTAAATATTTTTTTTGTTTTTTTAAAGACGTTAGGCAGCCTTTTTTCGCCTTCCGTTGTCTGTTTATATGGACTATTGATGTGTAACGTATTAGACAAAGCAAGTGAGTCGCTGCAGTAGAGATGACTTAAATTAAGTAGCCACGGGAGGTTCGTGATGAGCACCCAATGTCAGGAGGAAGAACACTTTACAAGTCACTAACCTAAGGCGCCCCCAGGTCATGTTGCAAATTTTGTCAATAGATTTTAGTATTGAATTTTTTTGGCAGTCTAGCACAAGAGGTAATGGTATTGGAAAATATTATAACTTTTTACTCAGTCGCTGGTTAGTAATGCTTAGTCAACAAGTTTTACCTAAGTAAATTATAGACCTTTTTTAGCTGAATAACCTGATAATTTCAACACAAATTGCTAGTTCGGTATTGTCATTTTTTCTGAGGATTATGTGAAATAATTTAACACAATAATTTAAAATGTTTTATTATGTGTATTTTGTCAACCTCGGTTTCTTCCATTCTGAAGCAAAAATCGCTGGTAGCACTGGGGTTGCGCCAGGTGACCAAAACATAGCTTATTGAGTGCTGCATCAAAGTTTTGGACCCAGTTCACCAGTAACTAACATTGCTCTATGGCTATCAAAGCAAAAGAATCAAGTTTGAGGAGAATGTAGTCCTTGATGCCAGAGTGCTAAGTACGGTAAAAACCGACCTAAGCATCAACAATGAGATTACTTGACCTTTGAACCTAGCTGGCTGTGTAAGGACCAAGCTGGTCTCAATCTAAATTTTTTAATTTCTTTCACATATCCTTAACACAATTCAGTGTGGTTTCAATGTAGTCCTTGCAAAAGTAATTGAAAATACTTTTTTACATTTGATGTGTCATTGAATGAATATACTTTTTATTGAAAATCTTTCAACCTACGCTTAATAATTAATTGTCCAACTTGAGAACCCTCATAACAATCAATTTTATTAAAATTAAAATTAACTGTTTACAATTCATATGATTAACTCGTATTAGAACAATTTATTTTAGTTATAAGTACGTGCAATAAATTATTATCTTAGAAAAAGGCAAAGAAGCAACTACAGTGTTCTATTAACACCACAATATTACTTTTAATTGTATTAATTTAAATGCTATTCAATGAAAAAGTCCTAATTAGATTTTAAAGTTGTTTGTTACTCTAAGAATGCTTTACAAAACTGAATAGCTCTATGATCTAATGTATAAATTAACAATAGTATTGCAAAATCTAAAACTCTAGTAAACAAAATTTTGGTATAACTTAAAGATCCTATAGAAGTAATGGAATTATTGCTATGAATTTCTCCAAGCGTCAGTTTGCCTTTTTTGGAGCTTTTCTTCTTTTGAAAGCAGTTGCCTGTTTGAGAAGTTCAGCATTTTCATCTTCAACCAATGATGGCACTTCAAGCAGTCTTCGAGGCAAAAGTAACAACCCTACAAGAGTGAGACCTGAAAAATATGTACAACTTTAAAAACTCCTTTTGTATAATTTTTTTCATGTTACAGAATTGTAGGTTTAATATTTTGTTACAAATAAATAGAGAACAGTTTGTTTACTATATCTAACACTATGTACTTTCTAAAAATAATATTTTTTCATAAAAACATTGGTTAGAAACTTTAATATGAATATGAACACAAATAATGCAATAAGTGAATTAATCTTACAATCGTTCAAAAGGCTTTTAATAATCGCAATGTCATTAATTAGTTTTAATGGCCATTTAATTTCTTGTCCAAGACAGTAAAAGTCAGCATTACCGACGTGATTTATTTAGTAATTGGTTTTCGCCGTCCGACAATTTTCTTCTTTGAAGTTCAAAACTTGTGTTGCTAATGAGAAATTAAATTTTGTGAAAAGGGGAACGACCGTTGACCTTCCTGCTTTATTTACGTGTCACACAAACCTCTTTATTCATTAATGTTGAAGTCGTGCCAAACCCCAGCTCCTCAAGCTGTGAATGGAGCGTACATCTAGCAGCAAGCTCAGCTCAGCTATGCCTACCATAATTGTAGAATAACTGTTGCGAAAAATTCCACTTTTTTCTCTAGACGATATATATTTCAATTGCATCAAAATTGTATGACCTTGTTTAAGCCTTTTAAAGAACTAAATGCATATTGTAATTTTTTTTTTTTTTTTTTTTTTTTTTTTTTGCCGGACTATACCAACAACCAGTAGAAAAGTATTTAAGTAGATAAGTATCAACCATCTCAATTTTTTACTAAGAATTTGTATGAAATACTTGTAAGTATTTTTTGTCAACACTATACTTCCCTTATTTTAAGACCAGTTTATAATTTCTAAAATTGGCCTGAGGTAGTGACAAAACATTCATGTTTGATTTTGTGATCAGGTTTTACATTTTAGACATTTTTATTCTGAAAGGCCTGGAGAAACCATAACAATGATTTTTTTTATCATTCTGCACGAAATCAGCTTGTTTTTTGTTCTCTCAATAGTACCAAAACCGATTCTTTTTTATCCTAGGACTGAAAAGTCAGCTGTTTGCTAAGTATATTATTATTGATTTATTAATTTTGAGGAGAAGAATTTTGAAATTCAAACGTTATAAAGAGCATTGTTTGTAAATAACATAAATGTAAACACTTCATATTACTTACTTTGTAAATATAAACTCAAAAATACACTTTTATAGTTAATATTTTTAACGATCAAAAGTCTAATTTCGCATTATGATCAAAAACGTTGATCATCACTCGGAGCAAAAGTGTCTTTTTGATGCTTAATCATTTTTATTGCACACCAAAAAGACCCACTTTTGCTCCTAGTGATGAAAACTACTATTATCCATAATATTACGTTAGGAAATAATTTTTATTGATTTACAAACATAAGCAGATGTTGATTTTAAACAGCACAACAGAAGAAGAAAACAGTATAGAGGATCAACCGTACCACTGAAATGTTAACACTATCTAATTAATGTGTTCGTTGCATAGTGAATAAGTCAGTGTAATTGGTGTCTTAATTATCTCAATTTGATACAAAATTAGAATTTCAAAGTAAAATAAATCAACTTGTACTTAATTGTTAAGGAGATATCAAGTTGTTAGCTATATTATGTTAAGTCTCAAAAAAAAATATTTACATAAAAAGTATAAGACTTAATCGGCATACTTGATGAAACTATTCAATCTTGTAACTGTCACTGTCACCGCCTTATTGGGTCGATGAAAAATGAATAATGTATTACCTCTGGGACAGATATTAACTGAATAACGGCGTTATCAGAACCAATAACCACAAATGTTCAGGTCTGTGCTGTCATCAAGTTTTACTGTCTGGTTCGGAACGAGAATAACCGCAGTTGAACATAGCGACCACCGATTCAGCCAGGCCACTCGTGAAGATAAGCTTTCAATTTCTGGCGGTCCATCAGCGATGCACTCAGTTAAATGTTAGTTACAGAATCGTCATAACAGGCTATCTATCAAATGTTATAATACATAAAGTGCATGCATTATTGAGTTTTTTAACTTACCATTTAATGCACAGGGAAATATTATATAAAAATTTAAAGTTGCGGACTGGTAGTATAAAGCTTCCATGGTGTACATTATTATAGTCAAAAGTAGTGAGCAAACTCCCATACTGATAATTCTGAAAAAATACACAAGATGATAAATTGATTTTGTCAAGCCCTGCCTCTAATTTTATAAATAAAATTATAATTACTGATTAGATATTGAATTTCTTAGACAAGACGGATTTTTAACTCATATGAAAATGTTAGCTATGAATACAAAATTTTAGTTGACAGTAATGGCAAAATTAATTTATTAATAAATACTATAGAGGTTTTTATTTTATTTTAATGTACAAACCATTTTGAATAAAAATGTGGGATTGACATTTTGCATTACACATTTTGAAATTATTTTAAATTTGTAGTCTAAAAAGTAATATTTCTTAACTTGTTTTGATGTGGTTGGTCATATCATAATTTTTTTGAGAATTTCTGAGGTATTCCTGACACTTTTTAAAGGCAGTACCGGAAACAATAATTTAAGTTACACATAATTATTTTGATACATGTTTAAATTGTTATAAAATTAATTAATTTTTTTGAGTCGCCCGGTGTATTGATGCTGTCTTTAGTGTTATACAGTATCAGGTGTAAGGTGTGTAAAATTTATGACATATCAAAAAATTGTTTTACAATCTTGAAATTAAACTATTTTACACTAAATCGTCCAAAAGGAAAATGTTATAGATTGTTAAAAATATTTTGAAATGCAGTCTGTATTTAATACTGATGTTCTGAAAACTTGAAACTGGAAAAAAGGTAGCCTGATTCTTTTATTTAAAACAACCCTTTTATGTATCACCAGTTACAGTTTTTAAACAAATTTAAAAAAAAATCGTCCTTAAAGTCTTGGCGAACTCCTGCAAATCTGCCCATGGAGACATTTGTAATGATAAACAAATACTGTGTAGTACAAGTCATGTTATTCACTTACGGCCTGTAATGAATGAAAACTGTACAGTGGATGAGGGCTATTGCTTTCAAAATCGAGTACATTCCCAGTACCCTAGGCAGTGTTGGGTCATCTGAAACAGATAAAAATTAACATTTTATTAATAGGCAAGTGTGTTTCTTTTCCTCCTTTTTTCTCAGCTTGTGTGCATCGTAGGAGGAATCTGCCTATACCGTTAGATAGTGTCCTGTAGATGAGCAGAATCCCATTATTATTCACAACTGCTTTTAGAGCTATGCCGTACAGGCTTTCAAATATTCATTGTTAATCTAATGGAAGTAGTTTAGGACTGAAAAAGTTTACTTTTTCCCCCATGTTAAACTTCATAAGAAAAGTTCATTTTTCACCATTTAACATAAATATTTCGAAATCCAAATAAACCTCTAAAAATTGGTTTAGTAGGTTGAGAGAAAAAGGGATGTAACAGACGAAACCCTTATTGAGTTAAGAAGATAGCCAAATCCAGTTTAGTATGGTTTTTTTTTCTTTTTCCTAAATCTTTAAAACGTTAAGGATATTTTTTAGGATATCGATCCCCTCACATATCCTAAAAATTTCCGCCACACCATCCTACTTAATAAAAACTGTTTAAAATAAAAACCTTCTCTTTGATAAAAAATACACAAAACTCAAACTAAATATCTCACTATTCAGCAACTTTATTTATTTTTTTTATGTTTTTCAATTATATATATTGAATTTTGTTTTAAACTGTGCTTTTAAACATCTAACCACCAAACCGGCAATCATACCGGTATCCTCCTAAACTGTGTACCTATTTATAAGTGTAAGTACACTGTACGGTGTGTCATGGGTGTTTTATGTGGAATGTTTAGTTCTGGCGGAGGTTTTGGCACAAGCCCCAGACAACGCTCGACCACAAATGTGACTGAAGTTACAGCAGATCTCTGATCTGTCAAGAATCGAGTGTCTCTGGTACATTTGGTGGCCCGCCAACTGTATCATACTCCAGCTATTTTTACTCTTCATTGTGTAGTTTGAACTACCATTCAAATAAGGTGCCTTGGGTAATTTTTTTTACAAGGTAACATATTTATTTTATTTTATATACAATGATAAGGCAAAATAAAAATTCAAACTGTTTACTTATGTTGTATATTGTTTGTTCTTACAAAGACTAAGAGCTCTTAAATAAATTAAATCATTGGGTTCAGGGCCGCAGTTTGTACGTGACGCACTATGGGCCCAAGAAATATTTGCGCCTTGTGTAGTTTGAACTACCATTCAAATAAGGTGTCTGGGATAATTTTTTTACAAGGTAATATAGTAATTTTACTTTATATACAATGATAAGGCAAAATAAAAATTCAACCTGTTTACTTATATTGTATACCGTTTGTTGTTACTAAGACTGAGAGCTCTTAAATAAATTGAATCATTGTGTTCAGGCTCGCAGTTTGTACGTGACGCGCTATGGGCCCGAGAAATATTTGCGCCTCCCCCCCCCCTCATATGAATCACAAAATAAAATTATCCAAATGATATAGGAATTTGACACACCCGTTCACAACATAATAATGACAGAACTAGTGTTATTGAGTTCACTTTCTTCGTTCGTTATTAGGAGTACTGCACCCGCATTGTACAAATGTGAATCATTAATAAAATTTCAGTTTTCCTTATATTCATACTTTATTACTGTACCAAGGAAAATTTCTAAAAGGTCAAATGAGTTAAGTTTAAAAAATCCTCATGAACAAAACAAACTATCAAAGAAAACAATGTTGTCAACGATCAAATGGCAACGCTTTAGGACGCAGGCCATTGCACTGATGAGTCATGAGTGTGACTGAGAATGGGGAGGATTTCATTGGCACGTGATTTAAAATCTTTTCTTTTCCTTGCGTCCCAAGCAAACCTAAAACCTCTTTTGCACCCCTAAGCCCCGGCTCACCCGGCCCATTTACAAAATCGGCCCTGTTTGTGTTACGGTCTAGCGCTACGCCAAAAAAGGCACATTTGTAAATATTTTACTAAGAAATCAATATAATGGGATATTACCATCGAAGTATATAATAAACTGGAACGCGCGCTGCGTGTCGAGCAAACGGTCCGCCGGTCCGCCATCTTTGAAGTTGGCAAGAGCAACGCCGCACTGCAGCAGCATGGCGTTTCGCGCTGTTTGTCGTTCAGAACCTCAATTAATTATGTATGTTGATGTCGCAGTTTATTAATTAATTTATTATTCTTTTCCTAACATAAACTTCATGGTTTTTATATTGTTCCTTTTACATTATTACTGAAAATTAATGAACAAACCAAAATGTTTATAATTTTAATTGTTCGCAAAAGTTGGTTTTAGCATTGACTCTAAAGATGCATAAAAAGTTAGTAGTATTAGGGTTGTTATTGGATGTGAGATATATATTATTTAATCGTATTTTTCTACAAAAAATAAACATGTGGTTGAATAAAGATGTGCATCAGAATAATATTAATACGTGAGTGTCCTGTTATGAACACAGCTGCCAAACAAAAAAATAGTATTATACTTGTTACTTAAGTGTTCTTTAATAAATAAAAATTAAAATTAACAGTCTTCGCATTGTTCATAGTGATTAAAGGGTGCTACCTGTTTTATTCGAAACCCCAAAGAATAATTGAACCATGTTTATTAGCAACTAATATTTATTTTTATTTAATTTATTACTGCAATTGTAAATTGTTATTTTATACTTTATTTTTCCAATACAGCGGCCAACTTAAAATTTTTAAAGCGTAATGACCCCCCCCCCCCCAATGTAACTATAGGTTAATTTTGAATTGTGTAAATAATTTTAAGAAATTTTTATCCGTCGTTTTTTCTGAATCTAACAATTAGGTAGCTAGGGGCAATTATAAGATTAACATGGGGAAAACCATTACTGTCTAAATCTAAGAAACCATTCAGTAACATAGCGCTAAAGAAAAATAATACTTAAAATTACGTTTAAAAAACATTTGACTTGTAATAGTTATCTATTACACATAAATAAACTTATTTTCCAATATGGTGGACAAAGAAATCTGGAATTTCATGTCATTATAAAGAAATGTTTTTACGTGTAATTTAAGACATTTTTTAGTGTTTAAAATTTTTATGTTACCAAATGTTTTCGGAGATACATGGTATATGAAAGTTTAACCCATGCTAATCTTAGGGGCTAAAGATAAACTTCAATTATTGACCTTAGCAAAAATTATTGTTTACGGCAACTTTAATCGATTTTTAAATAGTTTTGAGACCGCTCATTCTGTATCTATCTAACTAACTAAATAAATAAATATAAGATTTCATAGTAAAAATCCATTCAATCTCTAGATTAACAGTATACACATTCAATTGAACAGTGCAGATGACTTACGTTAACCTTTTTAAGACTGCAAAATGGATATTAATTTTTCATATAATAATTTAGTGATAATGACGCCCTTTATTATCATTTATAAAAATATACTGTCAATTCAATGTAATTCAACAAAAGAAGAAAGCTAAAACTAATGAAGAATATTCAACCAAATTTTAAACTGACACTATTGTGCCGTACAGTACTATAGAAAAATTTCGTAAAACTATGCGTACCTTGCGTTCAGTACAAGTATGCGTATCTTGCGATCTAACTTATGTTCACTCAAGTTGATAGTACGATGGTCTATCAGTTAATAGGATACCTTATGAACGCTAGTTAAAACAAAGTGTAAAAATGGGCTAAATAAAATTTGTTTAGGCCTAGTTTATAGTAATACAATTATTTTAATTGTATAAAATTATACCATAAACAATAGATAGGCACTGTATGTAAATCGATAAAAAAATCATATTACTTCACCAAATGAGATATCAATAGTCATATCTTTGTAACAATTAGTAAAAAAAAAAAAAGAACTCAACGATTCTTTCCTTGCTGGAAGTGTATCTATCAGGCCATATCATCGGCAGCGTTATCTCGGACGCCCGACGCTTTCGCCTATTCGTAGAAACGCTCACTAAAAAAATGATTGTAAAAAAACGGATTGACCTATAGAAGATATTTTTAATGCAAAATAAAATTCGGAATGTCCTCTACATTTCA
Source organism: Neoaliturus tenellus (assembly GCA_030545055.2). Lineage (NCBI taxonomy): Eukaryota > Metazoa > Arthropoda > Insecta > Hemiptera > Cicadellidae > Neoaliturus > Neoaliturus tenellus. The sequence goes on from CM061532.1 coordinate 253,245,005, forward strand.
TTCACTGGAAGTTTTTGCCTGACCAAATAATAAAAAAATTCCTCGCTTACTACTTTTTTCACTACGTTATCAAATTAAATCAAAGTAATCTTTAAAAATATATTATTATAACTTAAAATATATTTTTTAGCTGAAACCATTACTGATCTGTTCGACATTTAAAGCTGTAAAACGTCATGTAAATTTAAAATGCATTGCGTTGCGTTTAACGTTCTAAACATTGATTTAAGTGAAACGCTGCATCGTCATCGGTGATGGTTACCGCCAACTTCAAAGATGGCGGCCGGACCGATTCGGTGCCGGGTAAGGCACCTGAGAGCGCGTTCCAGTTTATTATATACTTCGATGGATATTACAAGAATTGTTTAACAAATAACAGTCTCTATGAAGATGCATTTCAAGGGATGTGTAACACAAAGTAAAATAAAATGGTGATGTTAGGGAACTCCCTCACCTATACTGCTGATTATATATTATTTGTTCTCTGATTTAAAACTGTTAAAAATGATAATTTTAATTTTTTTTCAATAGCTGAAACAGAAAGGAAGCCACAAACTGACAAACTCCGCCAACAACATTTATGAATATGAGGCATAGTTACAGGCTTACCCAAATGTTTACCTAAAGGTTTTTGCTTAAGCCCTGATAATGTTTTATCAAAAAGGAAATCCTAGTTGGTAAAATTTCATTCAGTGTAGTATAAATCATTCCATTTTCGAAATTGTCAGAAAGACAGATTAGGACAGTTAACCCTGTACAAGTAAACTACAAAATTTCAAAATAAAATTCCTTCATAAAGAGTTTAATCACAACCAGTCAATTGTATTTATACCCTTTCCCATACTGTATAGACTTCCTCACAAAAACAATTTATTTTTAAAATCAGACTTGTGTAAAAGGCCAATATTACTTACAATATTAAAACATGATATGAAACAAATGTGCCGTTTATTTTTATATTTATTGGATTGTAGATGGCAGTTGTAGCCTCTTGTTAACCATCTGAATTCTGGAAGGTTTCTCAGTAATGTTTCATTTGACACATATTCACGGCAATACAAAACGCTGCCCAGTAGTGTATTTCCACACAAAGGTGACTTCCATTACATTCTGCGTTATTTCCGCCATTAGTCTCGGTGGCTTGCCAAAACTAGGCCACAGCAAGACATAAATGATCCTCTTAGTGTATCATCCCTGTACCGACCTTTGTGTGGCAAGGACAATTAATTAGAGGAAGCTGGAGTCACAGAAATAAGCGGAGGTAAGCGAAGCATAAGCCGAGAATTATTGTCTCCGCTGGCCTGTCGCCAGACGGCCCGCGCGCGCCAAAACTGCACAGCTGTTTCCTTCCTCTGGCCGGATCCCGCTGACCTGATGTTCCACTACTTCCTGTCTTGCATTGCTTTGTTCTTATGACGTTTTCATTTACTAGTAAACGTGTTGCTCAAAATCGAGCAATTAATTTTAATACAATACAAATGTTACTTTTATCTCTAAATCATTGACGTCCGAACGGATGGGACTATTGTGAATATCTGCAATCACCAAAACTACACGTATTTACAGCTGATTATTAACAGATTTTTAAAATGCCTTATTCAATCCCAATGTTATTTAAATGGGAAATTTTTAGATTTCAATGGTGGATAACGCCTTTCCCGTCAGACTCTCATCAGTTTTTGGCGGAAACCACTACAGACCAAGTCCTATCCAACGACACCAAAAACTTGAAAATCGGTTGAAAATTGTAGGAGGAGTTCTCAAGACAAAAAACCCTTAGCGTATTAAATAAGTATAGATTTGAGGAGACCATTTTCCATTATTACGGTACTGGCTCGATAGTGCATTTGTGGCTCTGTGGGGAGGTTAGTTCTTCAAAATGTTAGTTGTTTTGGGGCTAGGAGTAGGAACACACTTGCTGCAGCAAAGTTTCAGATTATGAGTTATTTATAAGTTTTACATTTTTTCACATAATGAAGCACAAATCAAACTGAGTGGTTTCCTCGCTACTGCAGTAATGGCTTAACAACAACAAACCTGTTTTAGTGAGGCACGGTATAATCACTGTCTAAAGTGTTTATTGAAGAGAATCGCTAAATTATTGATAAGCTTGTACTTAGGATATGTATAAATACTGCTAAGTTGTAAGATCGGGGCTTCTATATATAACGTTTTTCATTTCCATATCAATATGGGCATCAAACGCCCAGAATGAAACGATTCTTTCAGGAATAACTGTGACACGCCTCTAGCAGTGGGTTTTTCTTAAAACCGTACACTGTATAAAACCCGTTTGAGGTAAAGATTTAAAATCATTTTATTATTTACAATTTTGTCTTTATCGCTTGAAGTTTTTTTTTCCTGCCAACAAATAAAAAAGTTTGGGCGTGATCACTTTTTCTAGCCAATACAGTAAGTTAGTTATTTCCACTTGCACATAATATGGTCTATACGCAGAGTGTCCCGTAAGCAAGTACAAAAACTTTGGGAATAGGTTATATTTAAGAGTCAAAATTAAAATCAAATCAAGAATACTTTTTTTCTGTAAACGCCTTGTTACCGAGATATCCGCTATTTTGTAATATTTTCAACAAAGATTTAAATGTATCACAAAAACCATTAAAGATAAATTTACGATAGTAATTGTGGTATAGTGTTTAAAATTAAATGACTGCAAAAAAGGCTGCGGTCTACCCCAGCCAAAACAACAACAATGCCGAAGGCGCTCGCCTAGCGGCCGTAGCGCTAGGCGAGTTTGATGGCTACAGAGGTTTACGGGGATCGTGTTTCAGAATTAACCGATTACGATCGAGATTGGCTGTTAACTTTTTCTAAAAGTAGAAAAAAAGGATCTAATCGGCTATCTTTTTAGAATTTTTAAATAAAATTTCTAATTTCAGCTATAACTGTCTAAAATAATCTGTTTTTTCTTGATTTTTAACTAAAGTTTTCTATTGGTTTTAATGAACTAACTATCAAGGGGTAGCAGAGGGAAATTAGTACCGTTATTCTTCTTTAATATGACACCCAATTTATAGCTCTAGGCTTCATTTAGCAGAAGATAACACGATTCTAAAAAAAACCCCTTGCATTTGGGTGCGCGCCAGGGGTAGACCGGGGTGGTCCCGGGCACCGGTCTACCCCAGGCGCGCACCCAAATGCAAGGGTTTTTTATAATCGTGTTATCTTCTGCCAAATGAAGCCTAGAGCTACAAATAAGATGTCATATTAAAGAAGAATAACGGTACTAATTTCCCTCCGTTACACTTTTGTAGTTAGTTCATTAAAACCAATAGAAAACTTCAGTTAAAAATCGAGAAAAACAGATGATTTTAGACAGTTATAGCTGAAATTAGAAATTTTATTTAAAAATTCTAAAAAGACAGCCGACTAGATCCTTTTTTCTACTTTAAAAAAAGTTAACAGGCAATCTCTATCTCAAGTGGTTAGTTTTTAAACACGATCCCCGTAAACCTCTGCATTTACAAAACTAAAAAACAGATGATTTTAGACAGTTATTACTGAAATATTATAAATTTTATTTAAAAATTCTAAAAGATAGCCGACTAGATCCTTTTTTCTACTTTAAAAAAAAGTTAACAGCGAATCTCTATCTTAAGAGGTTAGTTTTAAAACACGATCCCCGTAAACCTCTGCATTTACAAAACTAAAAAACAGATGATTTTAGACAGGTATTACTGAAATATTATAAATTTTACTTTAAAATTCTAAAAAGATAGCCGACTAGATCCTTTTTTTACTTTTAGAAAAGGTTAACAGCCAATCTCTATCTTAATTGGTTAATTCTGAAACACGATTCCCGTAAACCTCTGCAGCCATCAAACTCGCCTAGCGCTACGGCCGCGAGGCGGCATTCGGTATTGTTGTTGTTTTGGCTGGGGTAGACCGCAGCCTTAAAAACGGCGGTCATTTTATTTTTTCAAACTAAAACGGGAAACTATAAAAATTTTATAATAGTCGAAAAAGTTTACTAATTAAATTATCTAACCAACGATACCACGTCTCTAAGGATCCAACAACAAATAACAGAGTTATGGCGATTTTTCTTTGAAGATTTACTAAATTTGCATGAATTATAATGCAAAATCTACGTTTTTCTGAAGAAAAACACAATAACTCCGTTATTTGTGGTCAGATGATTACAAAGAGATTATTCGTTAGAGAATTTTATTGGGCAATTTTTATGTCCCCTGTAAAATTTAGATAAAATTTCCCATTTTTTAGAAAATTAGTTTGAAAAATTAAAGTATCCGCAATTTTAAAACAGAAAAGTATTTTTTAACAAACATTATACATTTATTTAATTTCTATGCCTTAAACACTATGCAAGGACAGAGGTTGAGGTTGTTATTGTTTTTTGGTATATCTGCTTGGCAATATATACCAAGTTTCTATAAAGATTTCTTTAATGCTTTTTGAGATATAAATTTTTATTGAAAAAATACAAAATGGGGTACATTTCGGTAAAACGATGTTTTTGGAAAGAAATATTTTCGGCCTGGGACGGGACGGCCGCGTTTTTATTTTTATTGGACGGCGGTGGAAGCGATAGTGCATAGACTTTTTACTAGGCTACATTATACATCAATTCGCATGCATAACTTCAAGAAATTGAAGAAAATCCTACATACATGATGTATGTTTGATGTGATAAAGACTAAAGAAGTTTTCTTTATACGACTTCCTTTGAATAAGTCCTTTAATTATAAGATTGGAAAAAATGAAATTTTGTTATTGTGTCTTATCGTACGTACATAGTTTTAAACGTCTTTGAATTTAGAGTAATAATCCACTAACCCCAAAGTCTAAAGGTCATTACATTTTTAAGTTTTACTCTTAGTCTATTAATTTTACGGAAAATTTTACTGTCTACAAATTCTGTCCCGGTCGTCTATTCCAAGTGATATTTGTTGCATTGTACTCAGCTAAGTGAGGCGTTTAATAACCAATGCTTACATTTAAAATTTTCTTCTGACTCTTAAGGTCGAGGTGGGCCGTCTTTCTGATATGACTCAAAACTTTTGATAACGTGTAAAGATACTTTGTGTTAAGTTATCATCGTACAAAATTATATTAATTTATATCGACAAACAAACTAATTGAAGGAGGAGGGACTTTTTTACACGCCGTGCGATTACTTTTGTTAGGCTAACCCCACAATTAACCTCCCGACGTTTAAACAACTGTAACTGTCGTAAATGCAAAAATAAAAAATAATAATTTTAAATTACTGTACTTAATTCCAAAGCTAGAAATCTCTCACAGAATAAATGAAAATAGCAAGCAATTTTTTTTATCTTTCTGCTATAGTCCTAAAAGAGTTTATAAACAGTAGGTTATAAAAGCGCGTAACAACAGTAAGGCTTCCTTCCCTCTTTCTAATTCTCAATAACGCTTTGTTTTCGTCGCATAGGGTGAAGGAGCGGGGGGAGGGTTGCGCATGCATAAACAAAGGTATCGAGTGCTTGTCTTGACACGTAAACAAAACCTTGTTTGTCCCCAATGTGACACGTCCTTTCAAATGAGTGCATGTCTGTACCTGTCGACGAGGAAGTATAAAAGATGCTACGTCCTTTGTTTTTTATTTTAGAGCTTCTAAATGGCAAAAGGTTGAAATTTTAAATTGATCTAATAACAAAAATATGTACTGTCGATAGTATATGAAATAGTTGCTTACTCTGTTCCACGAGCTGGTCGGACTTGGTTTCCGCGTACTCGCCGAGGAAGCACCGCTTCTCTATGAACGACCGGAAGGCGACTCCGAGATCCATGAAGGCGACGAAGGCAATCCACCCTCGGAATGCGTACATCAACTTCTGATCTATACTCATCGTCATCTCGCCACGTCTGTCATCCTGGTCCGCGATCCAGTCTGTCGGCAGAAGTTGCCGACCTCTCACAGGGGCTACAGCTGCACTGCACTGCAACTGCTTGTGGATGAGCCGCAGCCGGCTGAGGCTGATGCGAACCCGCGGGCCGGCGCGGCGCGGCAGCAGTGTTGCCACATTTTAAAACCATATTATCGTACCGGCGTAAAAATTATCGTATTTAAAATTACCGTACTTCTTGCTATGTTGCTCTGAATGGAGTGACGATGCCACTGAACATTGTCATTTAAAATAAATATACCCCCTTCGCAGCATATCTGCGCACTCCACGGAATGTTTACATATTTTCTATTTCCTCATAAAACCATAAGGTGAGTATGTAGGTTTGACGCCAAATGGGTTTTGTAAGAAAAATAGAAGTTAATAGTCTGGTTGCCAAAAAGCATTTTATACCTAAACCCGGAAATATGGTCCACACAATGTTTTTTATTGATTTCTGTTTCTTCAAGACCTAAATAATCGAAATCTGCCGGGTGCCACTTTGTCACCCTTGAGCAAATTGAAATATCCAAGATGGCTTAAAAGCTGTACAATGGCTATGTATTTCCCAATAGAACTGACAGGATAGCCATTTTTGTGTCTATTATTGTATTTAAGGGTCAGAGAACAGCAATGATGGATTATCATGGCGATAAAATTTATCGGCATGTTATAAAATATAGTAGAATGTAGTTGGTAAATTGGAAAATAAAAAATCTATTTACAATTCAAATTTTATTTACATTATTTTAATGCTACAGTTGTACTTCTTATATCTAAATTGTTATAATAATCTTAAGTAATTAAGGTTATTATAGTAAAAAACTGTTATTGAGACCAAAACATAAAAGTAAAGGCACAAAAACATTAGGAACTAATTGTTAATCTCTTCATCACTAACATCATCCACAATGTCATCAGGTTCAGTTGGTACGAACTTTGTCCATGGATTACAACAAACTTCTTTGTCGTATCAACCGCAAAATGGTGTACATGTTAATTTGGAAAATACACAGCTGCACCTACCGTTAGAGCAAGGATCTTGTTTTGCACAGCCACATCGTACCATTTTAAGTATCTCTGGTGGGGCGAGATCAACCCCACTTGGTACAGTTACTGGAATGAGGCTTTGGTTGGCAACATCGTCTACCCAGCCAAATTCTTTTGCCTACTGTTGAGGTGGATTTTCTTCAAGTGCAGATTTCCAAATACAAACTTGATATTTGTATTGTATTTGTATCAAATAACTTGTTGATTTTCAGGTTCAAAAGGTACATTCATTACAAAGTGGTGGTTGATTCAAGTTTTCAACAAAAGTTCATAGGCTTAGGTCTTTTGGGGGGGTGGTGGAATACAAGTTTTAATAAATCAAATTTCGTATCAAACCTAAGCCTATGTATTTTTGTTGAAAATTTAAATCACCCGCCATTTTTTAACCTATAATCCTTTTGAAATGCGGTTTGTGGCATTGAATTTTATTTGAATAGACCTTTAAAATGATGTACATAGTGACCCATGCTTACATTTAAGATTTTGTACCGACTTCTCGTGGACCGTCCCCCATTGGAGCTAACATCCTCTTCGGCACCCTAAAAAATAGGCGTTTACGTCTGACATTCAATCCCGGAGTTTTGCTTATCCAGACATAGGCTGTTAACAATTTTTAGACGATATTTAGGCGAAAACTTTGTAATTCTATCAGATTTTTGATCAGCCGCCATTTTGTAACGAATGGACCATTTGAAGTGCGGTTTGCAGCATTGAACTTTACTTGAAGAGCCCTTTAAAATGATGTGCATATCGACCTATGCTTACATTTAAGATTTTGTACCGACTCCTTGTGGGCCGTCTCCCACCGGGGGCCAAGAGTCAGTAAACACCTCAGAAAGTAGTTTTTTTACATAGGAGTGAATGTGCAAAGTTTGATTTCTCAAACCAATTCCGTTAAAAAAAAATTAAGCCGTTCCGGGACTTTTTTACAAACTGTAGGCTATAGCCATTATATGGGTTTTAAGCCATCTTGGCCGCCATCTTGATTATTTAAATTTGCTCAAGGGTAACAAAGTGGCACCCTTCAGATTTTTATTATGTAGGTATTGAAGAAACAGAACCCACTATAAAACATCGTGTGGACCTCACTTCCGGGTTTTTTAAACTGCAACCAGACTTGCTCTTCCTAATGATTGTAAATCCCAAATTTTATCAAGATATGTCAATAAGAAATATAAAAGTTTTGTTAATTTCCCGTAGCTAAGAATAAAATGGAAACATATTTTTGTATTTACCCCAAAACTATTTAGGCTATAAAATCAAAACACTAGATTGTTTGTTTATTATGCTCTTTTAAATGGCTTAAATAAAAATTGTTGAATTAAAAATTAGGGTGAAAAGCCAAACGGTGTTTTTTGTTTCTTCGGACCTCAAAACGAAAAAGTATCATATGGTTCCCGGCTTAGGTCTTACCTTGACTACTACCGTAATAGCAAGGAAATTCGCTAAAAAATTGCAGATGACCTCTGGAATAGTCCTACCAATAAAAATATATATCTACCTATACATCTTTCAGAACAAAAGTAGAATAAAATACAAGTACAAAACAAGTACAAGTCTAAAAACATCTTATCAGTGATAATCACTCAGGAATAAACATTTTGTCAAAGCAAACTTTGCAAAAGTTTCAATATAATACATAGACTAATCGATTATTGCATTAGCCTAAACCACATATAACGAGCTAACCTATAGATTATCTACAAGTTACCAGTGATTAGTTCTCCTAGAATGTTTAACTTAAGAATACTTTGGGAAATGTACTTTAAAAAATTGTAACAACACATTTTAATAATCTTCAGCTCTAATTTGGTCAATTACATAACAACAAACTACTGACAGTCATTATTTTCATTGTTATTAAGTTATTCTATTTATTGTATTTTCTACGATGTAATTATAATAGGTAGGCTAAAAATGATTTATTTAGGGTTATTTTAGACATATTAAATATGTATTAATCTTGACAACAAAAACGTATTTTAACCGAAGCTTATCGGCTTGAATTATCGTAATGCGACATCGTGTGTCGTATCCATTGATTAATTATGGTAAAAGTACCATAATTATGGTACGCCTGGGAACACTGGGCGGCGGCGGCGGCGCGACTCCAGCGCCGTCTATCGCAATCGATTGCAACTGTGTCGCGCACGCGCGAATGTTGGGGTGGGGGGGTGGGGTAGCTACTCGCGGCTTTTTGCGGGTAGCTAGCTACTCGACTCTGATTATAGATAGCGTGTCTCTTTGCGGTTCGATTTGGAGCGAGGCAATTAAATCTGTAACACTTAAGAGTTGGCATTAAAAATTATCTTAGGTACAGATTTTTTTGTCATAAATTCTTTTAATATTTATTTTTTAGACTAACAAATATATTGAACGCGTAACCAATCTTTAGTTGTTCAACCCAAGGAGCATTTCAACTACTGTATATAAAAGCAATAATTACAATTGATTCAAATGTTACAGTACGGTCTCTCATTTGTCGTGACGAATAATAATTATAACTTAGAATATTTTTTTCATATTTATTAAATAGTAGTTTTTGTCTTTAACGTTTACCCGCGGAGCTCGGCTCTGTTCGGCATACATCGTTTAGCACAGTCAGCTATCATGTCGCTTCGGCCGAGCGGCCAATCGGAAGCGACCTGATCGCAAGACAAGTGGGGGACTGGAGACAATAGAAGGTGCAGCGGCATTCAATCTTAGGACCTCATGTAAATCACTTGTTCAAAACTATCATCTCTTCATTGTTTATTATTATTATGTTCACGTAAATTCATCAATTCATTAATTACAAATCTTTTAAAGTCTATACAGTATTATGTAATTTCCGATCCCTTTACGAACATTCGGGTCTGCTCCCCGATTAAGAGAGCAGTGGTGGCAGCGACTTACACCCAAGATGAGCGGGTGGTAACACTGGTGACCAGCGGCGGGATACGAAGACCTTCCACGCTTAAGAAGAAGAGGCATCATACAAACGAAGGAAGATCTACGGACGTCCACGAGCGAAGGAAGACGACACCGAGGGGAAGAAGAGGGACGACGCAGAACTTCAACCTCAATCGTAATACTTCAACTTTGTTCTACAACATGCGGCTTCACGAGTCGACTGACTTCAGGGGCTCTCGATCGCCTTCCAGCAACGCGGGACACCTGGACCGGGAGACCATCATCATCACCCTGGTGGCCGTGGCAGTCCTGGTTTCAAACCTTGGTGAGCTCGAACTCTAAATCACTTAAATAATAGTTATAGAAAATGTATTTTCACCTGTGTCAATTTAATTTAACTGTCGACTTGAAGGTTAATGTTAATTCTGTGTTAGAAAAAGAGTAAATCAATGACTGAAAGTGTAAATAATATTTAGTTTAAAAGAACATTAATTGATTCATAATTTACTTAGATCATACAACACAAATAATAATAATATAATTAATTTTGAATAAATAACAATTCTCTTGCAACAAAAATAATAATAACGATAATATCACTGTTTATTATGCAATAAAATATTGGCAATAAGAGTGACGGTATACTTTGTGATAAACCTGAAATCGTGAAGGAATAATAAAATATCTTGTAAAGGGCGGATTTATTTGTATATTAAAGCTTTTGTCAGGATGGTAGATATTTTTCTCACTCATCAAATAGGGGATAAACAACTAGAAGGATTTTCTCAAATCATGTAGATTTTCTGAAAAAAATCATCAAAGTTACCACAAATTCAACATATTTATATATAAAAAAAGAAACCATCAATTTAGAAATATTTAGAACTTAATAAACTTGTATTTTTGAGGAAAATGGATAAACTCAGCAAACTTTTACTCATTGATATTTATCAACTTGATAAGAACTCTCTAGCAACTCTTATAAAAGACTGCGGGTTGGAATTAGAAAGCTCTCTTACACAAAAGGAATTGAGGAAGATAGGAGCATTTCTTAAAAAATTAGCTAAAATCGCAGAATCTGATCTTGCACTCCATGAATCTGTAAATAAGCTGATTGAGGACGCAGATGTAGTTTTAAATCCTCGTGATGTAACAGTTTGCCCAGAGTTAGAGCATTTTAGATTACTAATTCAAGGTAATTTTCAAAACTTCTTTGAACGGATTGATAAGGTAGGAGAATCGCCATCGGGGGCATCCTTTTTTCAAACGCCAATAATGCCAAAAACTACGCCACCTCGCGACCCTCCACCTCCTCCGCCACCTAAGCCTTCGGTATTGACGGATTGGAAGAATGACTTGCAAGTAATTGATGCTAGTACAGCTATAAACACGTTAGCAGAGGAGTTGAAAAAGGTTCAAAATGCATTACAGGAGTTAATGCGAGAGAAAGAGCAATTTTCGGCAACTAAAGTTGAAGGTAGTGAGTCGATTCCAACAAAGTATATGGGGTTGGACGAAGCTTTAAATTTGGTGAGAAATTCGAACTCGTCAGAGATTTTTACAGAAATTATGCCTAATACTAATTGTACTAACCAAATACCATCCGAGAATCGTAATCAAACTACTGTCCGAAACAATGATCACTTACCGGCAGCGAGCAAACTTTTCCAGCAGATAGCTGCAAAACCCACATTTGATCTTGTACCAGCCTTACCCACCTTCAGTGGAGATAATGATGAAATTGTATCTGATTTTATTTCACAAATTAATGAAGTTGGGAACATTAGTAACTGGGACGAAAGCAATAAACTTACGGTTGCAAAATTAAAGCTATCGGGTACAGCGCTTACTTTCTCCAAATCGGACGAAGGATGTAAATCCGCAGCCACTTTGGCCGAATTCAAAAATGCACTTGAACTACGGTTCCGAGATAAGCTACCAGAGCATTATTATCTCGAGCAACTTGCCTGCGTGAGACAAGAGCGAGGGGAGACGATTGAAAAATATGCCGACCGAGTTAAAAAGATAGGTTCTAAGACTGTAAGACATAGCCTACTCAAAATCCACAAGTAGACATGGCCCTGAAAACAGAAGCCGATCGTCGAACGATGGAAGCGTTCACTCGGGGTTTGCTTGGCGAATTAGGCCATGAAGTCCGGATTAAATTCCCAAAAACATTTCAAGAAGCCGTGACCCTAGCCGTAACTATTAGAAACGTGGAAATGCGACCCTCGGAAGAAAATAAATTCCGTAATAACAACAAGGGTGTGTTTTTCAGTCCTTCTCAAGAATCATTAAAATGTCAATTTTGCCTAAAATTTTGACATTCTGCACAAAATTGCAGAATTCAAAATGCTCAAAGACGTTTAAATGAGTTCCAATGTAACCGACCTGTTTATCATAATAATCGGTCATTTGTAAGTAATTCTCCATCGTACCACAGCCCGAATTCTAATCGAAGTCAAACAGCCTTGCCCAGAAATACAACAAAATATTGCTCACACTGTAAGCGAACCGGTCATTCCGACGAGGAATGTAGATATAAATTAAGGAACCAAAATTTTACCGTACTCCAATGTCTGATTTGTGGTAGAAGAGGACATTCAGCACAAATGTGCAGATTTTCCCAAATTAACAATGTTAACAACCGGCCCGCAGCGTCAAACTCCGTCGGGGGTTCCAAGCCCGCCACTGGCTCCCCCACCAACAACAACAATCAGGTTTAAGTATCAGAGAAAATATCCAACTTAAATCGGCGGAACCAGAGTGCAATAATACCGCTAAAAGTTTATCACCATTAAAGAGCAAAACTATTGCAGGCAGACCACTTCTCATAAATCACAGTATAGCAACCACTAATTCAGATTTTGCGGTGTCGGGTGAAATTAACAACACTAACGGGTTAATAATTTTAGATTCTGGTGCACAAGTTTCATTAATAGATAAGAGTATAAGCAAAGGAGAAATACAACCTACAACCATAGGTATCACAGGGGTAACCGGAAATAAACTAAAAGTTTATGGAGAATGTAACGTTGATGTAACTTTAGATAATCGGATCACTTTTAACAGTAATTTTATTATAGCCGATCTGCCAAAGGGCTTTATTGCAATTCTAGGGTTGGATGTTATGGAGCTAGAAAAAATAGATCTCCTTGTTAGCCGTAAATCAATTAAAATTAGGGGCTTAGAGATATTTACAAACCGTGACACTGGGGTCAACAGCACAACACAGCTTGCAAGGTCGTCGTCACCGGACTCGGTGCGTGCGTGTCAAGGACACCAGCTGCGAGATGACGAGTGCATGTTTAGCTTAGATAGTCATTCCTTGTATGTTTATTGTAAAGAAGATATTAAACTCCCACCTAGAAGTGAAACTATTATTTCCGCTAAACTTGGAAAATTAAGTACTGATCTCAAAGAGAAATTGGAAGGTAAAATTGTATTGACAGAGCCAAATGATGTAAAAATTCATGGGGTTTACATTGCAAGATCTTTAGCGAAAATTAAGAACCAAAGCGTGCCAACTAGGATAGCTAATTGTAGTGGAGAAGAATTGACTATAAGCCGGAATGCTATGCTAAGTAAACTATATGAACCCGGTAATTTTTCTAGTCGTCAAGATGGAAGTCGCAGAGTGTTGCAAACAAATCAATTTTCGGATTGCGATGATAAATTTAGAAACATTGTAGAAGAAAAACTCAGTCATTTATGTGAAGACGAAAAATCAAAGTTTAAAGAAGTAATTTATGAGTACAAAGATATTTTCAGCATAGAGGGAACCGGAAATTTGGGTTGTACGTCTGTAGTCAAACATGAGATAGACACGGGGAATTCCGCACCTATAAAATTAAGGCCTTATAGAATACCACATGCTTTGAAACCTGTAGTAGATGATGTAATTAAAAATCAGCTAAGGGACGGTATTATAGCACCTTCCTCTTCTCCGTGGAATTCGCCTCTCATGTTAATTCCTAAGAAACTAGGAGAGGACAATGTTCAACAGTATCGAGCTGTAGTTGATTTTAGAGCCATTAACGAAGTAACAACACCTATAAACTATCCTATCCCTGACATTAGGGAGACACTTGATAAACTCGGGGGTAGCAGATATTTTAGCTCATTGGATATGAACCAGGGATTTTATCAAATTGAAATGGACCCAAGTAGTCGTGCGAAAACTAGTTTCACAGTTATGGATGGAGAGTACGTAGGGAGTTACGAATATTTAAGAATGCCGATGGGGTTGCGAAACTCCCCCTCTACCTTCCAGAGACTTATGGATATGACACTAGCTGGTTTACGAGGCAAAACCTGTCTCATTTACTTAGATGATTGTTTAATTTTTTGAACAAACCTGGACGACCATATTAATGACCTTAGGGACGTTTTGCAACGATTTAGAGACGTTAATTTAAGCGTTAAACTCCAAAAGTGCAAATTTGCTACTGAGGAGATAGAATATCTAGGCCACATGTTGAACAAGGAAGGGGTAAGACCTCTTAGAAAAAAGGTAGAAGCTATTGAGCAGTACCCTCGACCGCAAAATGTCCGAGAAGTACGGGGATTCATAGGCTTAAGTGGATACTACAGAACACATATTCCAAATTTTGCAGATTTAGCTAAACCTCTAACTCAACTAACAAAGGCAAACCAACCATTTAATTGGACTGACGAGTGCGAGCAATCTTTTCTCACACTCAAACAAAAACTCATGACAGAGCCACTTTTAGTGTATCCAGATTTTACCAAACCATTCGTTCTTAGCACTGATGCTAGCTCTGTGGGGCTAGGAGCAATTTTAGCTAACCTTATTGATGGTCAAGAGCGGCCAATTTGCTACGCATCCAGACAACTAAATAAAAGTGAAAGAAATTATTCAGCTACAGAGCTTGAACTTTTAGCTGTAATTTGGGCTGTCAAGTATTTCCGTTGTTATTTGATAGGCGTGCACTTCACCCTCGTGACTGATCATAGCGCCATCAGGTGGCTGCTCTCGCTGAGAGATAGTACTAGCCGTTTAACGCGCTGGGCTCTCAAGTTACAACAGTACAATTACACCGTTGTACATAAGGCCGGGAAGAAACATTTAAATGCAGACGCATTAAGTAGAGCGGTTCTTAAAGTCAACAAAGAACTTTTGCCGGTTATGGACCTTGATACGTTAAGGCAAGAACAGCGAATCGACGAGGAATGCCAGAAGCTTAAATCACACAAACGTTATAAAACCAATCCCCAAGGAATAATTTGCTACCAACAAGGACAGGATAGGTTAGTCTTAGTTCCTTCAAAATTTCGAACCAGAATCTTACAGTTGCATCACGACGTCCCAACTGCAGGACACGCGGGTACTCTAAAAACACTTAAGCGAATTAAACAGCGATTCGTTTGGCCTAACATGAAGGAAGACGTGCGAAATTACGTAGAGAAATGTCATTCATGTAATCAGAGAAGAGATCGTGGAAGAATAGTCGCACCCTTAGGCGAATTTGTCGAACCAACTGAAGTATTTCACAGAATCAGTTGCGACATTGTAGGGCCATTACCAACAACGCAATCAGGGAACAAATACGTACTAAGTGTCGTAGAACATTTATCAAGGTACACTGAATTCTTTGCTTTACCTGACCAAACTAGCGAAACGATCGCTAGAGTCCTCATCCATCGATACATCACGAAATATGGTGTACCAAGAGAACTCATCACGGATCAGGGACCAGCGTTCACATCCGAATTAATTCGAGAAATGTGCAGATTGTTAAAAATTAAGAAACTGCAAACTACGGGATACCACCCTATGTCAAACGGAAGGACAGAAATTACCCATAAGACACTTAGCAAAATGCTTTCCCGTTATGTAAATAAGAATCAAAACGATTGGGACGAGTACTTGAGCTATGTTTGTATGGCGTATAATTCGGCTTATCACGAAGCCACCGGCTACTCGCCATATGAATTGATTTTCGGAAGAAAAATGGAAACACCACTCGAAGCTAACCTAAGCTTATCTCAATATGACGATCCTAGACCCGACGACTACATAGAGAAACTGCGTTTCAAATTAAAAGAAATAAAGGAAATATCAAGACAGTATCAGAAGCTAAACAAAGGTAAACAGAAGAGAAAGTACGACGTAAAAGCTAAGGTTAGAAATTACCAGGTAGGCCAACGTGTATATTTGTATGTTCCCCACACCAAACCATTACGAGTTAAGAAACTCTCAAAATTTTGGCGAGGACCGTATGTCATAGTTAAGGTTCTCTCTGATCTCAATGTCGTACTGAGAGTAAGAAAACGTGACGTTGTCGTGCACGTAAATCGTATAAAACCAGCACCTGAGTTATCCAGTAAAAATTCACCAAATTCAGCTGCAATTACCGAGAAACAAAATCCATTGGAATCTACCAGTACAACTAATAAAATCTACCCAAACGGAAAACAGGAGTCACACACAGAGAACATCATTGTAGAAAAAGCCAACCGGAACAGGAGATTGCCAGCCAGATTACGGGATTACGAATTGGGTTAAACAACATTGGATTGGAAGGTCTCTTTAATAACTGTCTCTGGTGGACCGAGAAGCTAGATGCATGTTATTGAAGGAACGACCTCATTATCCTTACCGAGGCAGGGAGCCTCAACGAGAAACCCATTCATAAGTCAATAAATAAAGATTATTTGAAAGAAAAAAAAATGTTTAATTGGGGATTTTACAGAAATAAAAATAATTGAAGTAGTTACAAATGAACTTTAACAGTATGCATGCTTTGTGTGTAAGAGTGCACGAAACTTGTTGAATGTTGTGGTTGTGTATAAATGTTGTATGAATGATGAAGGGCCCAATGAATGGTGATGAATGAGTATGTGAGGTTTAAATGTGAGAATGAATTTTCATAGGTGTATATACTGTTATGAATTAACTTCCAGATAAAGTAAAGTAAAGTAAAGTAAAGTAAAGTAAATAAAGTAGTAAAATTGCCAAACCAACTTATTTAATCGTAAATAATTGTGAAAATAATATTCCTTCACGTTTCAGAAATAGTTTCGATAATAAAGCTCAATGATATAAAATATTACGAAGTTAATTAACTTAAATCATGCAATTTCATTATATAATATATAACATGAAGTGAAGATAGAAACAAACGAAGTTGTTATAAATATATCGTTATAATTAATAAAATGTATTTTATTTTCATTTCATTACAATGAGCATTGATAATAAGAGTGAAGAATGTTTTATAAACATTAAATAAATCACTGCACCAATGCCTAGCTATATTGTTAGCTTTCGAGTCTAACTATTACCTAGTCAAAGGGCAAGAGAGGAATTTCCCAGCTAATAGCATAGTAAATAACTATTCTTTACCTAGGAAATAGTATTGAATAAGGAGGCTGCAGCTCCAAATACATAAAGTAAAACAAGCTGACAAATGTAATAATTTCTAGCTAACAGTCTAAGCCTTTCGAGTCTGACTTTACCTAGAATTAAAATAAGAAAAATTGATTTAGAAGTGAGTTAATGTATAACAAAGAGAAAAGTAACAACTTAACTTTTACAGAAAGTTTCATTGAGCAAATACATTTATTATTGTTTACATATATAAGTACTTTAAAACAAATTACTAGAAGAAAAGGGCACTCCATTCATGAACGGGGTGTAGGCAGTGATGACTTCATTGCAGCAGTGCTGAATCAGCTAGAGTGTGTGACATTGACCTTCCACAGCAGCTGTTACTCTGCACGTACTCGGCTACCGAGCGGTGTTTGAGGAAAATAAAATGTAGATTAATATTATGGGAAGAAAATATGCATTTTTCGAGTCAAAATATTTGCTAGATTCCGTCACAATATTGTTTAAGATTTATATTATTTCACCTTTTTGGATTAAGAATGCAAATGATTGGAATTATAGTGTTGCTGAGCCACACAAAATAACTCTTAAATGCTGGAATTACGATGTAGTTTCAAACAAAGAATTTGTGATGTTAAGGACTTAGAGATAAAGGAATCAGGTATCTTAAGAAATGTCTCTAGATGTGAAATATTTGGATCTAATTTCAGAATTTTTCATAAGATACAAGGTTATACAAACTATTTGAAAAATATTACTAAGTTACACATTCCTAAAATCAATGGTATGCTGTATCACGAAGACCATGAAATTCTGTCATTGAATTTGAACCTTACGTTCGATTCCATGAGCGCACTGAAAAAGGAGCTTGGAGACGATAAGGTTGAAATTAGTCTTAACAAATTGTTATCCCATATTAAAATGGCTAATAATCAAATAAATGTAAATTATGAATATAAGGTAGGAATTATAACTGTTGTAGTTTTAGTTTTGATTATTTTGATACTTCTCGTAGCGACCTTATGTTATAGGAGGAGAGCCGGACACACATCCACCACTTTGACCTGGCAACGGCGAGGCGAGGAACCACCAAGGACTCACGTTATCGTCAGCAATAACGCTCTCAGGGAGATGGTCCTCGCAAACCAGTGAAAGTGAACTAAGAAAGTGGTATTATTGACTTTATAATGACACTTGTGTTTAGGATGTGTGTTCCAGGCGGTGCGAACTGTTTTAAAGACAGATATAAAATGTATATTTAAAGGTTTTCTTTTTATGTTAGAATAATTGTGAATTTTATTAGGGGTTTCAGTCTATAAAAGGGGAATAGTTTAGTAGAATTTTTGTAGCTAGGTGAAATGTATGTATATTGAACAATCTTAACAATTGAAATCAGTGGGTATGCGATGAATTGCGCGGTTGTGACAGAGGGCTAGTATAGCTTTCTTCCAGTAGCGTAACTAGAAGCGCGCTCCGGATGCTAGCCGGTGTCGTTTTGCGCTGACACTCGCGTCGGCAGTCTGTGTTTCTGACGTGAGAATTCTCAGCTAGGCTTGTTGTGAGAATTGCATTGTAGTATAACTTCATGTCTCGTATTCGATTGTATTGTGTTGTATCGTATGGTATTGTATTCTGCTTATTTCATATTTCCAAGGAGTTGCTCAGCCTTCAGCTAAGCAATCCTTCCCGGAACGGGGGGTGATGTTACAGTACGGTCTCTCATTTGTCGTGACGAATAATAATTATAACTTAGAATATTTTTTTCATATTTATTAAATAGTAGTTTTTGTCTTTAACGTTTACCCGCGGAGCTCGGCTCTGTTCGGCATACATCGTTTAGCACAGTCAGCTATCATGTCGCTTCGGCCGAGCGGCCAATCGGAAGCGACCTGATCGCAAGACAAGTGGGGGACTGGAGACAATAGAAGGTGCAGCGGCATTCAATCTTAGGACCTCATGTAAATCACTTGTTCAAAACTATCATCTCTTCATTGTTTATTATTATTATGTTCACGTAAATTCATCAATTCATTAATTACAAATCTTTTAAAGTCTATACAGTATTATGTAATTTCCGATCCCTTTACGAACATTCGGGTCTGCTCCCCGATTAAGAGAGCAGTGGTGGCAGCGACTTACACCCAAGATGAGCGGGTGGTAACACAAAACTTGAACTTCTTGAATTTTTTTCCATATTAAGTTTAAAAATTGTATAAAAAAGTTTGATACGAGTTTGAAACAAAAGTAAACATTTTTGAATAACATTCTGGTTTATTAGTACCATATTGACTCTATAGTGTATGAGTAGTGGGGAATGGGGGCTTTTGGGCCAGTTCAAGGTCACCCGAGCGATGACGTCATCGATGACGTCATCGAGGTCAATGACCTCATTGATGACGTCATCGATTGCATCATCGATGACGTCATCACCAATGACGTCACTTCCTTGACGTCACACCCATGACGTCACAAAAATGACGTGCTGATGACGTCATCACCCCTTACGTCACCAAGATGACGTCATCGATGTCACAAAGGTCAAGGTCACGCTGAAACCTAAATTTTTTTGGCACTTTTGCTGTTTCTCGCACTACGCTCCGAGTTTCAGTCACAGTTACCATGACCTTGACAACTTGGAGCGAATTTGCGATGAGAAACAGCAAAAGTGCTGAGGAAACTTGAAGTTTGCAACGTGACTCTGCCTAAACCGTCATGTGACACCGCTCGGGTGACCTTGAACTGACCCAGAAGCCCCCATTCGACCATTACTGCAACCGCGATGCGCACCCTAAGACAGACACCGAGCGACTGACTGTCCGGCCCCGCGCACTCTAGGTATATGGGAAGTGGTGGGGGAAATTGTGATGACCTTGGGAAACTTGAAAATGTCAAGCCGGGTAGCACCGTTTCGGTGCTACCTTAAAGTTACATGCTAAAGTGTGATGACCTTGAGTAAAAACATAGAAATACTACAAGTTGATACCGCCCCAGAGTTAAAGTGTGGTGACATTGAGTCAAAACACTGAAATACTATAAGTTGAAATCATCCCAGAGTTAAAGTGTGGTGACCTTGAGTCAAAACACAGAAATACTACTACAAGTCGATCCCGCCCCCAGAGTTAAAGTGTGACGATCTTGAGTTAAAACACTGAAATGCTATAAGTCGAAATCATCCCAGAATTAAAGTGTGATGACCTTGAGTCAAAACACAGAAATAGTACAAGTCGATATCATCCCAGAGTTAAAGTGTACTGACCTAGATTCAAAACACAGAAATACTACAAGTTGATGTCGTTCCAAAGTAGAAGTGTGGCGACCTTGAACTACCCCAAATTGTCAGGAATTGGAGTAGCAACAGCGATGTGCACCCTTCGACGGACACCAAGCGACTGACTGTCTGGCTCTGCGCACTCTAGGTATATGGAAAGTGGTGGGGGAAATCTCAAGGTCATCCAAATTGGGTTTTAAAAATAAGAAACTCTAAACTTCATGCTCCTCTTCTTCCCTTTCCACCTCATTTGTAGGATATATGGTTGACAACGGTAAATGTGACAAATACTCCGGTGATTGTTGACCTCCACTGTGATCTGATTCTTGATCGTCTTGCTGCATTATAACTTCAGACCAATCATAATCTAAAGTGACCTTGAGCTTTATTCCCGGGTTGTCGAGGAGAATAGACTTCATCCAATCGCAGATGGTTTCTAAATAATGCACGTCGTTGATTGTCAATTTCCAACTTGTAGTGGGTACATCTTCGGTGGAAGACATGTCATCGCAAGCAGGTGTGTCAGCCATGGTTGTTGGAGGAGGAATGATGCTTGTTGCAGCGAGCAATGCTGGTATAACAGAGTGGTGGGGGAAATTTCAAGGTCACCCAAATGGAGTTTTAAAAAAGGAAACTTTGTCTATTTACTTATAACATAACCACTTAAACTAAAAGGATTGGGATCAACAGTACGTTTAATCATCATATTCGGTATATTCTTCATGTTTCTCAGTTTTCACCTCCGCCCAAATAGTACCTCCACTCTTTAGCTCCTTTTCGGCTTCTTCTAGTTGCTGGGTAATCGCCATCTGACATTGAAGTTCAAAATCATCACGCGGCACAGATCCGCAAATATCCATCTGAGCCAACCAGAGCTGCCTAAGGTTCTTTTCCTTTTCCTCGACAGCTTCAACGGCTGCATGTAATTCCTTTTCTGTAATAGAGGAGTCCCACAATTGTTGATCATCGGTTTTGTTGACAACCTCATTTTTGGACTCCTTGTACAAATCGTTCAGCTCCTGCTGAGTCTTAATGGTTACCTCCTCGTAACTAGCACAACTTACATTGAGAGACATCTTGATGTTGTATGGTTGACCGTAGGAGTTGAAATGAAGCTGAGGCACAGCGCTTGGGGGTACTATAAAAAAGTGGGGGAAGTTTCAAGGTCATCCAAATTGTGTTTTAAAAAATCCTATCTTGTTACTGAGCACATATGTCAGTAACAAGATAGGTGTTTTTTCTCTTATACATCTTTAATATAATAAAGAAATAAACATATTCTACAATGGTAAGAAGAAGAAACCAACTGCTAGTCAGCTGAAATAATCCAAAGTCTGGCTCGCTTCAGTCTTCATGGACGCCGGTGATGAAGTCGCTGGAGAAGAGTAATGTTCAGACTCTTCTTTTGGGTGTCGGAGATTGCGTATATTGCAAGCGTAGACTTGCACATTTATACGGTAGCCTCGCGCCACCATCAGCTGCAACTCCTTGTACAAGTCGTTCAGCTCCTGCTGAGTCTTAATGGTTACCTCCTCGTAACTAGCACAACTTACATTGAGAGACATCTTGATGTTGTACTGTTGACCGTCGGAGTTGAAATGAAGCTGAGGCACAGCGCTTGGGGGTACTATGAAAAAGTGGTGGGGGTGTTTGCATTGAAGCATGTTTGACCTTTAGCTTGGTGGTAGGGGTAACTGTGAAATGCAAAGGTCAAAGGTCAAGGTCACCCGCGAAGTTTAAAAAAAATGCAACATATCAATATGTGACAAACCTCACATATTGATATGTTGCATTTTTTGTCTTTTGTATTTTTTTTGTCTTTTATGGTTTATTTATAAAACATTACAATAACATATGTACAACAGTAAAACTTAAATCTAACACTGCTGCTTGTCGACGATGTGGATGGTCAACTCGGTGGAATTGCTACCCGTGCAACCGTGGGAAACCAGGTAGAGACAGCCAGGTTGGATGGAGCGCAGATCCTCGTTCTGGAGGAGATGGACGAATCGTTTTGGCAGGTAGACTTGGAACTTGGGCTCATCCCCCGGAGTGAATGGTGCCTCGCTAAGACTGCAGCAGATGGCCTCTCCAACTGTAGTCTCCATCTTCTTCATGGCGTGGATAATGTAGTGCTTCTCATCTTTAAGTTCGGAACACTTCTTGACAGGTAGTATGGTAGATTTGGAGTGAGCATTGAACTGCTCAACCAAAGTTTGCAGGAACTGGTGAGATGCCATGGTTGAGTTAAAGAGTGTCTTCTTCTTCGTCTTCTTGCTGGGAGATGTTGTCGTCTCGGAATCTCGAGTAATACTCATGCCAGGTCCCGGTCTGCTCCTCACTTATATAACCCCCGTCACCCCCACCACTCCCCACTTCCCCACTTTGAAGGTAAGATGCGAGTTTATAGGCGTTTTTTAAAGCGCAATGTCTATCTTTTTCATGTTCTGGACTTTTAGTACAAATACAAACATTTTCCATCGTATACTTGTAGTTTTTTTCCAAGTCCACATCATTAACCGGAACATGAGTAAATTCTTCGATCCATCTCTTCTTTTCCAGTCCTTTTGTATAAATATTGGTAAACCTGTTTGAAAACTGATGCATGATGTGATACAAGTCTGTGTAACTTGCAAAACCATCATACCAATCGATATGATGGAAATATTTTGAAATCCACCTGTTGGTAGTAGCGGCTTTGCTAGTTAATGATGAATAAGAACATGGTGGTTTGAACAAAAATGTATATGGAACACCTGTATTGATGTCGAAAAACACAAGTTCTTTTATGATAAATCTATCGTCATTACCCCGAAACGCTTGGAACTCAATTATACCAGGTTTGGACTTAACTTGTTCTTCTTCCTTGTCCATTGCGAAGGCCACTCGTCTGCTCATGTCGAAGTCCAAAGATCAACTGATTTCCACACCACGGTAGGTACGACTTTTATACCAGGCCGTACAGTTGTTGGCGCGTTGGTGTATATTTAACGTGGGCACCGTCCCCGGTAGGCCTAACCCCACAAAGCGTTTGATATTGTTTTAAAAACCAACCATTGTCATCTAAGTTTCCATCTTTACATTCTCCTTGTTTTCATTTTCATCACTAACACTTGATTCTTCTCCTCCTTCTTCCTCTTCTTCCTGTTTTACTGATTTCTTATGTAGTTGAGCGTATTTTTCCAATTGTCTCCACATTTGTACTTCATGAGGAACTCTATTAAATATAGAAGTATCCACAGGTCCGTACAGTATAGGTGCGTCCGGTTGTTTGTCCAAAGTGTCTTCCAAATAATCTTTAATAATAGAACTTGAAAACACTAGTTGTCTCAAGTATCTTGTTATTGGTTCAGTTGCACAGGTTAGAATAAAAAACTCTTCTCGATTAAGTTGAATCTTTCTATCATGTATTGTTGTGTCTCTAAACCGCAACTGATGGTCACCACGATTCTTTATAATATCAATTTCCACATTTGAATCCAAAAGTCCTACTCTTGTCTTTCTTCCATACATGTTACTAGTTAAATAGCATTCTAGCAGATGCAAGTGCTTCATAAAAGATTCCCAAGCACTATCGGTGAACAAAATCATTTTGGGTCCATGAGTTAAAATTACAGTAGGTGAATAATCCGTCGATTTCATAACACCGATTAAAACACTTTTGTCCAAACTGGAAGAGATTGGGTAAAATATTCGCAAGAATACCTCACTTAATATGTTAGGAGAAATATTATCTTCAATATCCCTTTTCCTCTTGTGTGCATTCTTTCTTCTTTTACCTTTTTCCTCAACATTATTACTGGCGTGGAGTTGTCCGCAAGCGTTGTGTTCATCTCCCTCCGGTTGACCTTGAAGATCTAAAAAGTCGGATATCTCCTTCTCAATATCTACTACATTTTCTTGTGTACCACTAGGAGAAGTCATATTGAATAAGATGCTACCCATACAACAACAGGCAACAAACTGATAAGGAGCGAGCTGAACGCTCTGCTTTTATACTCGCGGAATGCATTGGAATGTAGGAAAACCGGTCTTTTACAATACATTTTTAACAATTCCAGTTAAAGGTGTGTATGTTACGATTTTATCATGTAGAATTAAACAGTATGCAGTTGTATTAGCCGATATAGGCGCGTTGAATTCCATTTCTATTTTTATATCTACACTTGATGATTTTACCGATTCATTTTGTTTAGAACAATCGATTACAACTATAGGGTAACCATCTAAGTATTTTTCTGGTGATAGTAAAGGTGCATTCGTTTTACCATAATATGAACTTAGTAGTGTGTTTTGGTTACTTCTGGACCGGAAGTCGTGCCATCTGCCCGAGCAGCTGCTCGAGCAGATGGCGCCAGCTGCTATGTCACATAGCTTCCGGTGGGGGTTAGAGTGTATATATGAGATGCTGTAGTTATATTTTATGCCATATAGGTCGGGGTGGAGATGGCGATAGTGTTGGCGTTAGGGTGAAGTGAATTTGCGCATAAAATTAAAAGTTAGTTAAAAATTGAAATTCGTCGGTGTTAACGAAACTCTAACAGTTGAACAAAAATTAAGAGTTAGTTTAAAATTGAAATTGAAACTTATAATTGGGATCTGGAAAATATGTCAAGGTCATCCAGAGTAAGTTTTAAAAAAGCCTATCCAACTACCACCAGAAATAGTTCAAAGTTGAACTAGTTGGTGATAGTGGGATAGGTTGAAGTAACTTTTGAATTTTATTTGTGAACATACAATTAATGTGCAACAGCAGAGTTTAAACAAGTTGAACTTTTGTGATGAACTACAGAGTTGTAAATGCAAACACCAACGACGATGAGAAGGTAAACGCAGAGTCCCCAGATGATGTATTTGAAAAGCTTGAACAAACGTAACATTTCGAATTGGTTTTCCCGTTCCATTTCCAATCGTTTAATTTCCAATTTCAATTTATCCTCTTCCATTCTAGTTATGAAAGGAACTTCATCCATCATATCCATCATGATTGTGTTAGTGTTTGAAATTTTAAAACAAGTGATGTTGATAGTTCAGAAGTCGAAGACGGAATGAGAAGTGAAAGGGAGAAATGTTAGTTAAATAAAGAAGTGGTGGGGGGAAGGATGAATTACAAAGAAGTGGTGGGGGAAAGACGTTGCTCTTCATTATTACCATCAGTAGTGTCAGATGGTGCAGGAGTTAGATTTAGTAAACTGTCTTCGTCCAAACTTTCAACCTTATCACAAATAGGACAATCGTATGTTATTTCCAAATTCATTTTGATGGTTGTAAAATTATCTACAAGTTCTTGTAAAATATTAAAAATGTCTTGTAATTCTTCTTTAGAGTTTATTTCAAAACTAGAATTCATTCGGGCTAATGGAGAGTTGTTCATTATTGGAGAGTCGGTGATGGAATGAGGATCGGCGCATAGGGAGGGGGCTTATATAATGGTGACCTTGAGCAGGTGTCTAGGGAGGGGGGCTGTCTAGGGAGGGGGCTTTTATATGGGGAACCTTGAGCTTATGATTGAATAAAACGTTTAGTTCTTCTTCTTCATCTTTTAATTCAATTATTTGAACCGAAGTAGTTGTTTCATCTTCTTCACTTGATGAAGAAAACAATTCACCAGGATTTAAATATTGAACTACAATTCTGAACCATCTTATAGGATATTCGTCAATGACAGAAAGTAAGTTTTGAAACAATTCTTCCATCTCCTCCCTGTCAGTTATTATATGTTCAAATTTGATAAATTTGTTTTCCATGTTGTTAGTTAGAGTGTTGGAAGTGGAATGATTTAATATTATATAAAAATTAGAACTAGTGGTGGGGGAAATCTCAAGGTCATCCAAATGAAGTTTTAAAAAAGAGTGTAAAACTGAAATTACACATTTGATAGTTCTACAGGATCGGAATACCAATCTGATCTGTATTTACATCTTTTTATCATATGTGTACAAAAATCATCTTGATGAGAATTGGTGCGTTGACAATGAGCAAGATCGAGAGGGTGAAATTTGAAACATCTTTGAGGACAACATGTATGAAAATATCTTGATTTGTAAAATTTTAAAGTTCGCAATTCCGGTGGTGGTAGTTGTTTTGTTTTGCATTTGCAATAACAAGATCCGAAGAATTCACATTTAGTACAAGCTAACCCATCCACCATCATTGGTCCTAAATCTGTACACTGTTGTTCACAACAGTAACGAGGTTTGTACTTGTATTTTTGCTCTTCCATGTTGACGCTGCGGAGTCTAGTGAAAGAATAAGAGTGTTTAGTGTTGAATAGTGAGTTTTATGTACTGTGAAAAGTGGTGGGGGGTAATTTCAAGGTCATCCAAATGGAGTTTTAAAAAAATATACCTTACAAGTAAAGTGTAAGGATTATTAAAATTTAGGAAGTTTGTTTCTCTTTGTTTTCTTCAGACTTTTTCTCTCTCTCCGCCTTAGCCATAGCAACAAGTTCTTCTGTTGATAATGGATGTACTTCAGGAAATTTTAAAATTAATTTAGCTTGATATCCTTCTTTAGTTAATACATCTAAATCTTGGGTCATTTGTTCAATGGTGTTGTAGTCTTTTCCATAGATTTTTCCATCAAGTTGAATCATCATTCTGTACAACATTTTCTTAAATAGGTCTTGTCTTGGTGAGAGCTGAGAAGCAAATGATTATTTATACAAGTATCACATCCTTTTTATTAACTCATATTGATCATGTGATTCTTTAGTTGTAGTTTTGTCTGTCAAAAGTTATTCAACATTGGTAATACTTTTGGAACTTGATGTTATGTTGACCAGTTGGCGATGAAGAAGTTGTAGGTTGTGTAGAAATAAATATTTCATCATCGCAATATTTTGTTTTAGTGAACATTCTTGTATTAGTAGCACTAACATCAACAGTTAAGTGATAACCACCGGTAAGTAAAACTCGCATTTCGTTGGTTAAATCTTCGAGTTGTTCAAAAGTTGTTATGGTGTTAGTATCGTAAGATGCACACTTGACCTTTAGGGACATGTTGCAGTTTTATATTCAGGGATTAAGAGCGAGATGTGTACGGTATGAAAGGTAGCAGTAGACTGATGAATTTTGCAAGTACATTTCCCCTTTTATAATTATACAAAATTGGGTCAAGGTCATCCTGTGGAATTTTTAAAAAAAGCAACATATTGTAATGTACAAAGACATTACAATATGTTGCTTTTTTTATTTTTATTTTTTTTTTGTTTTATATCATATTTATTGAAAAAACAAATACAAAGAAATATTTACAATGTTATGTACAAATTAATCAGTAGTAGGTGTTACATGAATTGTAAGTTCAGTAGAGTTGTTTCCACTGGGTCCATGTGATACCAAATAGAGTGCGCCGGGTTGAATTATACGAAGATCTTCATTTTGAAGTAGTTGTACGAAGCGCTTTGGTAAGAAGATCTGAAATTTTGCTTCATCACCAATTGTATAAGGTGCCTCGCTCAAAGTGCAATTTATAGCATCACCTACTGAAGTTTCCATTTTCTTAATAGTATGAATGATGTAGTGTTTTTCTTCTTTTAGTTCAGAACATTTCTTTGTAGGTAGAATTGATGATTTAGAATGAGCGTTGAACTGATCAACTAAACTTTGAAGTAAGTTCTGTGATGCCATATTGATGTTGTTGTTAATCTTCTTGTTAATAAGAATGTCCGTCGGAGATGTTGTCTCTTCGGAGGTTTGAGTAATACTCATGCTGTGTCATGGTAGCGCTCTCACTTTTATAATCGACACTACCCCCACCACTGACACTACCCCCACCAGTTTGTTGAAGGAAATTATTCAAGCGGTAGGCATTCTTTAAAGCGCACTGCGACCTTCGATGTTTAAAACTTTTTGATGAAATACAAAGTTCGTTGAAGTAGCATTGGAAATCTTTATCAATTATTGCATTAATTACTTCGTTGCTTGTAAATGATTGTATCCAATTTGCTTTTTCCAATCCCCTTGTGTAGATAATTTTAAACTCTTTGCAATAATGATTCATAATGTGCGGCATCATGTTATAATTAATGAAACCTTCATCCCATCTTAAGTTGTGAAAATGTTTGTTCAACCATTTGTTTGTAACTTTCGCTTTAGTTGTTAGTCTATTAAATGGTACTGGAGGTTTGAACAAATAATGATAAACTACTGATGTGTTCATGTCCAAGATTACTAATTCTTTAATAATAAAATTACCATCATTTCCTCGGAAAGCTTGAAATTCAATTATACCTTTTTTAACTTCCATTATATGTGGCGCATTAGAAAACGAAACCCGTTTATTCATGATGAAGTCTTACTAACAACTGACTTAAAAATTGAATGAGCCGATGTTTATAACAGACAGGATTGTTCTTCTTCTTTCACTTCTTGTGCCACTTCATCAATATTAAAATTGGTGTGATAGTTGTTTAATTGTCTCCACATTTCAACTTCTTGAGGTATTCTATTAAAGATTGAAGTATCCACGGGACCGTATAAAATTGGAACAAAAGGTTTTTTGTCCAATGTATCAATTAGATAGTCTTTAATTATTGCACTTGAAAATATTAGTTGTTTCAAATATCTGGTGACGGGACCGGTAGTACAACTTAAAGTGTAAAATTCTTCTTTAGTGAAATATAATTTAACATTATGTGTAGTTAAATCTCTGAAGCGAACAATTTGTCCTCCACGATGTTTTACTATATCAACTTCAATATTTGATTCCAATAAACTTAATCTTGTTCTTCTTCCAAATGTGTTGTTACTTAAATAGCACTCCAAAAGATGTAAATGTTTCATGAGAGATTCCCAAGTAGTTTCACTGAAAGTAACCATTTTGTTTCCATGATTTAAAATAACAATTGGTGAATAATCCATTGATTTTAAAATTCCAACTGATATACTTTTTGTCATGCATGAAGAAATTGGGTAGATAATCCGAAGAAATACTTCTGTTAAAATATTGGTTGTAATGTTAACTTCAACCTTCTTCCTTTTTAATTCTTTTTCAGCTTTTTCTTCTTCTCTCTTCTTATGTTTGTTGAATTTTAGGAACTCGTCCATTTCTCGTTCAACTTGTTTTTCTATATCTGAACTATTATCATCCATTGGAGGTGTATTTTCTTCTCCGTTAGTAGAATTCATCTTGCGAATGATGTTTCCCATACGACGGTTGAAGATAGAATGAAGTTTCTACTAATTATTTTCTCGCTTTTATATTTTTCGTAAATCCTTGAAATTTATACAATTACATAATTGTTTGTTTTCAACTTGTCTTTCACAAATGAAATTCTAACCTCAAAAATTAAAGCAGATAATTCTAACCTCAAAAATTTGCAGTTGTTGTATAATTCTTCTTAAAGTACATTCTTCACAATTCCGGTCAGCGGTGTGTAAGTAACTATTTTATCATGTAGAATTAGACAGTATGCCGAAGTTCCATCCGCTACTGGTTCTTCAAATTCCATTTCAATTTTTATATCCACACTTGATGATTTTACCGATTCATTTTGTTTTGAACAATCGATTACAATTATTGGAGCCTTGGAATAATACTGGTCAGGTGATAATAGTGGTGTATTAGTCTTTCCATAATATGATGATTGAAATCTTGCATACATATCGTATAAAATGGAAAAACGTTTATTGCTGAACATGACATTCAAATTGTCATAGGGAAAGAATTGAGAGTTTAGGAAAACTTTACAATTCTTTATTTTACAGTGATCAAATTGACCAGCATTTGCAGTGATAACATCTTTTCGCTTAGTTTGAAAACCGAGTATTATGTACCTTGCTCGTTCCAAGTAAGTTGATGTCTTGACGGTCCATGTTTGTCGTTCTGTCTGAGGTAGTGTAGGGTATTCATGAAATTCCCAACTTCGGAATGGCATCACAATATCACGGTCAGATTTCAACTTTCTCAATAATAGGATTCTATGTTCATCAGCCAATCTTACATGAGGTACTCTCCAAACAACTTTATCCAACTGTAGTTGCCATTCCAGTTTATCTTCCGTAGTTGCAGGGTCTGCAAGTATCAAGTCCTTATTAGTTGAAGATCTGAGTAATACTAATTCTTGTTTGACATTTATTATTACCCGTTTGTAATCTTCAGCGAATCCCAAAAGCAATCGTAAAGGTACATGAAAATCAAAGTGACCGTTGGAAGCTGGTGTTATAGTGTCTTTATCGGGGGCAACCCATCCGGCAGTGACTATTGAATTCTTCTCATGCGGTGTTAATGATGTTAATCCTTTCAATGTCGTTGTTAAACCAACCTTTTTTGTTGAATCAACCGTCACCCCTGATATTTCATATCTTATTTCATCAAAAAGATATGCCATCGGGTTATTGATAAAAGGAACTGTTGAAGCAGTTTTTCCATCCAATTTTAATACCCGTCCTTCGATGTACAAGTAACTTTCACACGGTAAAGTGTAAATATCTTGTTGTTGAATGGGGATCCTTATTTCATCGTTATTGTTTAATTTTGATGAAGTGTAAGGGTTGTGCGTGTGATATTCCTTCTCCCATAGTGTTTCGTCGAACGTTGGTCCTTGAGATATATCCAGGATATCCATCGCTGTTAAGTTTCAATCCAATCTTCTGTAGAAAACGAATGTTTTCCGATGTTAACTCTTCCAATGTCGAGGAGCTACTGAGCTCCCGACTCTTCCGTTGCGGTTTAAATGATAATCCCATGTTGACTTTTATGTTGCTGCTCTGATGTGTATCCGTATAGTAATTGTTTCTCCTCTAAAGTCAACACTATGACCGTCTTGATCCAATATGTTCAGTACGATGTCTGAAATGAAACTGGTGTTTAACGGTAGGTATATCAAGTTTTGTGGCTTCTCAACAATTTTAAAACCGGGAGCCACTGTTGGATAAAATGTATGTAAAATATGTTGATTAACTCCATCTCTATACGATCCGTGTATAATGTTGCACGTGACATCAATACTATTTACTTTCAATATTGTTACAGTTGAATCACCCGAATGAGTAGTTCCAGGAGTTAAGATTTTCTTTTTTGTATCTGTAAATCCAAGTAAACTGCCAATCGACTGTTCCAAGCTGACATCAATATAATATTTCGAAGTTATTTCTGCTTTTAAAGTATTATTGTTTCCTTTAACGGTGATATTGTCTTCTCCGAGTTGTTTCTGTAATAATTGGTTTATGTCATCAATTTCATATGCTCCAGTAGGAAATGTAATTATTTTCAATTCTGAGTATTTTCCTGCAGCATCCTTAGTTTCATAATAATGTAGTAAATTGTTTTTTCCTTCTGTAACATTAGGAATTGAATTGTAGGTAGTCAAATCAAGTAATGCCGCTTCCCATAATCTTTCCTTGGATAGACGCAATGCTGGGAACAGCGTACTTTTTAATGTGGATGAATTTCCACTCAGTGACACTGTATACGATGACATCTTAAAGCTGACTGACACTCTTCGCTAGAAACTCCAAACATAAATGCCCACATATTTCAGTATTGTTAGGTTGTTCTCTTTTGTAATTATAAAAAATGTTTTTGGAGTTTCGAAAATAATGTTGCAGTTCTTTTGGCGGTGGTAGATTGCCAAAACTGTCAAAGTAGTAAATGGTTTGTCCGAGTTTTTTATAGCATACCCAATGAGTGCCTGGACCATAGGTGGAATCCAAATTTACTATTCCAGTTTCATTTTTCCATATTTTAGTTGGTAATGCATCTTTCATAAAAACTCCTCGAAAGAATGGTATTTTCAAACATTTTACATAATCATTTAACTGATGATTTGTTAAGGCTTTATTTGGAATTATCAATTGACTCTTCTTATTTAGTACACACGGTATGGTCTTAGGTATAAACCTGCTCCGTTTTTTACCATTTGCCAAACAGAAGTCTTCTTTACATTTGGCTTATGAGTTCTACGACGTCCTTTTTTAATGTTTCCACCTCTTTTGGGAGCGCCTTTCTTTGCAGGTCTTCCTCTGCGACGTTTTCCACCACCTAACTTTGCTTTCGTCTTCATGGCTGTAGTTACTGCCCAAGCCGATGCTTTTTCTGCAATACTTGCGTCACTTGATTTTACTCTTTGCCAAGCTTTTTCCGCTAGAATTTTATCTGCTATTGATCTATTTGTTGAATCTTTATACTTTGAATATGCTATATCGTGTTCTTTGCAAGCTTGATCTAATTTATTAATTCCAGGATCTCCTCTTGCTAAACGCTTTGCCAACTTAGTTCCAGGTCCACAATATTGATAACCTCCGGGCAGATGTAATTCGTATGGTAAAGCGTCTATTGTTCGATTTACAACAGCACCAACTGGAATCCGTCTAAGCAGGGATAATGCAGCTGATGTTATACCACGTCCTCTCTTGCCGCTGTCTTGACGATGACTGAGCGATACGGTCTTCATTATGTTGTCTTATATAACTGGCGTGTTTACTCCACGAGATACTTTACACAAATGAATAACTTGTGCAAAATCTTTTATATTTAAAGACTTAGTTATTCAAATTAATTATATATTGATTTATAATTCTATTTTTAATCCAAGCTTCCCGTTCATCGGGTTGAATTATCACATGACTCGTTGTACTAGCTATATGATTATGGGTATCAATAAGTAAATTGCCCACTATTCTTATTAAACAATCTAAATTTACAGCATCTTTTGGATGTTGAGGATCATGTAATTGCATAATACGTTTATCATTACATGTGTAAGCTGTTGAATCACTTTTTGATGTTTTTATGACTTGTCCAATAGTAGCAGCATCATTTGAATCTTCACCTGGTAAAATATTAATTATTTTCTTCATCTTTGCATCATATTTAGTCCCAAAGTGTTTATCCCAAGTTATTGTTTGTTTCATTGTAACACAATCATTTTCTTCATAACCAGGATAAATATCTTTTATTCTTCTATTACGACCATTGTATGTACCTAATGTACCACCAGTAGCAATTAATGTTTGCACCATTAGAGGTACATCTGTATCTTTTATACCAAATCTTCCATTTGTTATTGTTTTACGTCCTGCATCCCATTTATCATTATTTCCTTGCATTAAATTAAACTTTTCATTTCCATGTATAAATTTATCTCCCTGCTTTAACACGGCATCTTCATGTTTTACAAAATTGGATGTTTCCTTTTTTAATTCTTTAGATAATTGTTCCATAGTAACAGCATCTTTTGGTTGAGAACCAAACTTTACATTTGTCAATGTTTTACCATGACAATCAATTCCATTAACATCTTGTAAAATACAGTTGTCCTTGATGTATTTTAGGTTTACAGCATCACCGTCTTCCTTTGGGTATCCAATGTCATTTATAATAAATTTATAAAAAGAAAATCCATGTTCAGTTTTTTCCGGTATTATAGAATGTAAATATTCTTTATTAACTGAATCTTTATTATTTTTGGGATTTCCCACGTTGGTTATTCTATAATTTCCAGCATCATACGTTTGTCCATCTTTTAAGTTATTACCCCATTGCAATTTTAAAGTATTTGAAAGTTCAGATAATAAGTACTCTTTAGTAATTGCATCAGAACTTTCAGTTGGTTTACCAACATTAATTATTCTATGTGATTTAACATCGTAAGTATTCTTATGTAATTTCAATGATGTTGAAGTAGCTTCTTTTACTGTCTTCAAATTTGCTCCATCAGTATCTTCTTCTGGATCTTTAACTAGTTTTAAACGTTTATTACTTATGCTATAGTCACCTTCAGGTGTTTGCGGTAATCCACTTCTTTTTCTGTCTTCTCCAACTTGTACTCCTAACGCGGAGTACCGTCCGAACTTGTCGACGCTCATGTTAGAACTGATACGTCTTACGCTTGCAACTCTTTTATATCCGCGGACAATTATACAACTATACCACGATTCCTAAGTTCATCAACTAGAGCCACCCATTCATTATTCAAACCCGTATGACCGGCTTCCATGGCTTCATGCAATAGTCTCATTCGGTCAACCAATTTATTGATGTCGTTGTAGTAAATCACATTTGTATTGTATAGATTTTTCATCAATCCTTTACCAGAGGTTGAAGTATCTCCTTTACTCTTTTTACCATGTTGTTCAAGAAGTGATAAATCCATAAGTGATAAAGATTTTCTTTTCAGTGGTTGTCTCACCGCTGGAGCAGTACGTAATGTGGGCAATTTTCGTGGAGGAAACAACTTTTTTATAACAATGTTATATTTTGTTGCACGTGAACGATTAATCATTGCATCCTTTAAGTAGTTTCTCTTATGAGCGTTAGTATTTTGTAAAATCTCTTTAAAAACACTTAAATCTTTGGATGAATATCTTAGTGGTATATTTTTAAAAATTAATTCATATAATCCTTTTGTTCCTTTATATCTATGCTCACCAATAATGATGTAATCGTCTTGAGTTATTTCAAGCTTTGAATCACCAATCTTTAATTCATTCCCATCAATTCTTGCTCCGTATATGTGTGATCTACTCAAATTCGGGTTTGATTTCATGTCATGTAGCATTTTCATTATATATTTTCTTCCAAGAGGTCCATGTTGTAATATATCGCTACTCAATTGAGTTAAATTTGGAATAGATTGTTCAGCTTCAGGTATTGGCTGTTCTTCTCCCTTTTCAACAATTGGTTCTTCTTCTTCTTTTGCTTCTTCTTGCTCACTAGCACTTGTGTATGAATCATCATCTTCTTCTTTTTTTAATGCTTGTACTTCTTGTTTAGAAACTGGTAGTAAAACATCTCCTTCATAACGAGGTTTACCAATAGTTTCTGATATCTGTTTTAAAGGTTCCGTAATAGGTTTAAATGTAGTCTCTAGAAATTCTTCTCTTTCACTTAAACCCATCCTCAATGCACGATTCTTCATCCTAATAGAATCACTGAGTGATTTTATTTCTTTCAATAGTTTTTCTTGATTCACCATGTTTACACTGTGAAGTTCAACGTGTAACTAGATGTAGCATCGGTAGTTCAACGCATAAATACAAATTTATCCAACCCTATACGATATCTACCATTTTTAATATCTTCTTCCTTCATAATAACGAGAAAGCTATATTTCTCATTCCATGCTTTGCCACACATCTCTTTAAATTTTTCAAATGGCATATCTGCATTTACATGATCATTATATATATGCTTTAAATTTGTTTCATCTTGCTTGAAGATGATCAACATATTTGCATTGTCTCTTATAAGTTGTTTTGGAATTTTACTGTATGTTTGACCAATGTAAATGCTATCAATATTATGATGTCTTCCCATAGCAAAATAATTCCTTATTGTGTCATGATTTTCACAAGAAACATCGTCAAATATAAAAATAGAAAATGGTTTTGCTTCATTTGGTTGCATAATTGTTTCACTGGCATTAAACTTGTAAAAATTTACTTCAGGTACACTTGCAAGTACTTTATCCAATAATTGATATTTTGGTTGTTGCAATGATTTTGAAAAAATATATATATTGTTAAAACGCAATCCTTTAGGATTAGTTATAAGGTTAAAAACAACATTAGTTTTTCCACAATTTGAAGGACCAGTTATTAGACATCTTATCGTATTTGGTAGTAATTCACCATGTTTTCCATGATTTAACTTATCATTGTCAACTGTCAATTCATCAATGTTATTGATATTAAATCGATCTTTTTGTTGTACAATCTCCATCTTGTATAAAGGTTAAACACACAATGAGCTATTAAACAACTATACTAAGTCTTTTGAAGGAATTCAAGAGTCTTCACTTTTATCAAACCCTAACCACCGGACTTTAACCATATCCTTTTTCCTTTGTAAAATCTTCTCGACAAGATATACATCACCAACTGTTGATTTCAACAATTCGTGTCCGTAGAATCCACCTTGAAGTAATTCACCCTTGTTATCCTTTAATAAATAGGTTTCAGGTATAGTTGGTTGCACTTTATAAATTGTAAATACTTCATTAGTCCAATTTGGTAGATATCTTTTACTAAATACACCTTTGTATTTGCTTATACGAACTTTATCGTTGACCTTGAACTTCTTTGGTTGCAATTTTTCCAATTTCGGTGTTGTATTATTTTTAATGCGTTGTAATACAATTTTGGCATTAGCACTATTTACCTGGATAGGTTTCATTCCAATGGTACGATGATATTTGTTGTTATACTCTTTTATAAGTTGTGGTAATATGTCATACCACACGTATGATCCTCGTTTTGAAAATTGTTTATACATCGCATTTTTTAATGTTCTATTGAATCTTTCAATTATTGAAGCTTTAACTTCAGAATTTGTAGAATAATGATTTATTTGATATTTCTTCATCAAAGCTCCAAAGTCTTTATTAAAATATTCTTTTCCATCATCGGTCTGTAGATGTTTAATTTTAAATTTATTTCTTTGTATTGTGGTTTCCATAGCTTTTGTAACACTTTTACCAGTCTTATCCTTCAATGGTAAAGCATCAGCTATTTTAGTAAAACAGTCTATAATTGTTAAAATATATTTAAATCCTTTATTTAATTTACTGTGCGGTATCATTTCAATGAGATCAGCTTGATAAAGATCATTCATTCCTTTAATGATTGTACTTCTTCTTGGAAATCTTCTTCTTGCTGGTTTATGTAGTTCATTTACAATCTTGTCCTTCACACTTTCCATCTTCAGATGTTTCTTGTACACCGCTTGTAAAAATACTGACCCATAGAATAGTTAATTCTCATTTATATAGTTTGAATATAGGTCAAGGCCATTTCATATTAGTGTAAAAAAGAGGGAACATGGCATTGGGCTTGCCATGTCCCCTCTTCTTTACGGAAAGGAAAAAGGAAGAAGGTAGAGGACGAAGAATAGGTTTACTGGTCGATAGGGTTCAGGGAGTAGTGGCCGAATGGTAAAGTATTAATTTTATCTTCTAAAATATGGCGCTTGTCATCTTTGTAGCTTAATGCCCACTTTGTTTGTTTGACACTAAAAAGTTGATGATTATAACTTCTAATAGTGTTGAACGTTGCAGTTGTTTCAACATTTTCAAACAAACATCTTTTATAATGTTCAAACTGTACATTCTTCTTCAGGAAAGAAGTTTTTATTCCTTTGGCTTTTTTCGTGACTTGATGTTCATTCCTTTCATTTATGTACAGGTGAAATGAATACAGTTTGGACATTAATGCTACAATTTCCATCATCGGCACACCATTTGTTTCATCTTTAAATTTTCCCAATACTTTCTTGTTTTTGTCGTAGTCGTAATTTGGATGATCCTTAGGATAATCGGAAAAGTCGAAATCATCTTTATATATAAAGGTGCGTAGATCTTCATACATGTCATTTGTTTTAATCCAGTAAATGAGTGCATCCGTATCCATATATGCAATACCAATGTTCTCTCTTCCATAATAGTTAACCATCTTCTTATAATGAAACTCATACATATGTGTTTTTGAAATATCCAAGATTGACATTCCAAGATACAAAGGACGATCCATTTCAACTGACTTCTTGTTCATGGAAATAACAACTAGATTTTCATTAATAATTACAGATGAACCAAAGTTTGGTTGTTGCACTAATTTCTGTAATTTTACTGGATCAGTTACCAATTTGATATCCTTATGTTTCCTTTTGTTTTCCAAAGTCTTGCCAAATATTGCGTTGTTCATTAATTTGAAAAAATCTTTTTGAAAACTTGATGTAGCGGCGGCTCTTCTTCTTGTGTTGTTGTCGATGTAAGGTTTTAACCAACAAGATTGAGAAAATTGTAGTACTCGATTAATTTTTGTAATTCTCAGTCCTAAGTCTAAAGCCTGTTGTATCATCCAGTAGTGTCCAACATATCGAGACTTGTCGGTTAAAGTCATCAATAATTTTGGCCATCTTCCAGTAGGGGAAATTTCAGTCTTCGGAAGAAGTGGTAAATCATAATGTTGATCATGAAGATGTTCAGGATATTCAAAATCCACATCAAAAATGTAACCAGTTTCACCATGCTTCGGTATATCCATTATGTTTCCAATCGATTCTGGATCTATCCATTTAAAATTATCATATGGAAGGGGATTTGACATTGCCCATCCGTATAAGTTATTTGCATCAAAATAACCCAGGAATGTTGTTGGTTTTGATGCATCATAATCGGGCAGATACTTGTTGTTCGCCTTAAAATGTCGTGTAACGCTTTGCGTCAATCCCCCTCGAACTCCTGACTCTAACATTAAAACCATATCTATATCAGTAAGAAGTTGTATTTTACAATTTGTTTCTTTCAACATGGCTTGCCATGCTAATCCAGGTGAAGTGTACGAATGAAGAGGGTCCAATCCATAAGCTGCAAAACATGTATTTCTAAATTCTTCCATTATATCACATAATAAAGTTACATCTAATTTAACATAAAAATCTGAATATTCTCCTAATGTTCTAAATCCTAATTCGTTCCATACTTTACATGCATGATCATAGTCCTCTTGAGATATGTCCATGTCGTAAAGTTTACTTTTAAATTCTTCTTTAGCCGGAAGTGATGTTTCATTAAATTTTTCTAAACTGTCTATGTAATCATATGGAAACACACCTTTCCGAAGTACCAAATCCAGTTTGTCGTTATTTACAATCTTCTTTGTTTCGATGAAATCTTGTTTCCTTAAATTTTCTGAAAGTTTGGACAAACTCGACGGCATAAATCTGTAGGAGTCTAAGAATCTTAATTTCATGTTTCCAACTTCTTTGGAAAAACTGATGAACTTCTCTGAAGTTTCAGCTAATACATCAATTTTACCATCGTCTCTTCCTAATTCGGGTATTATGAAATGAGCATCGTACCCACTGAGGTTATGCAGAACCACAGGAATAAATAGTGGTAAACGATAGCTCAAGTTGCATTTATTACAAGCAGCACCCCTGTAATAACCAGTGAGGTGATCGTGATCTTTAACTTTATAATTCTCAATAGTAAAATCATTTTTGCACAAGAAACATCGAGTTGCATTTTCATGTTGAATTTCTTCTTCTTCCTCCATCATTTTCATTGGTACAATATTTGTATATAATCTTTGTACATTTCCAGCTATTGAATATAAGTGATCAAGAAATATTTTTTCTACATTTTCACCACGATATACTAAAGGTTCTGAAGTTAATCCATATCTGTTTAAATGTTCTTCTGATAATGTCGATTTCACCATTAAACAAAAACTGTTTGGTTTGTGCATTTGATACTTGACACTTTTTCTAGCTTCACAATTTTCATCTTCAACAGGAACAAGTGTTGATTCAAAGTCCGCATACACAACGAAAGGGATACGGTATTGATAATGAACCTTTTCAAATTTAACGAATGCTCTGTTTTCCGCAGGTAAATTAATCTTTGCTTCATAATTATTGTTACATAGTCTTTTGTGCTCTTGTAACCATTCTCTTCCTTCTCTTCCTTCTCGTTGAAAATTAAAACATCTCTTGCAAATTATCTTTTTGTTTCGATTTTTCGAAAGTTGCTTGTTAACAAGACGATCAAATTGCTTTATGTACACATAGTGAGACACATCTCCTCGCGTTAGTAGTAGTAAATCCGTATGATCTGGTAGCTCTTCTTTTGCAATACGTAAAGGATACACTTTGTTTGAACTATCTAATGCAAAAACATTGATAGACGTACCGGGATTTTTCTTCTCAAATTTTGATATATCTTTCAGTGATACAGGATAAGTGATTCCTTGAAAATTGTATCTAAATCTTTGATTTTCATATTCTTGGTCAGGTCTATTCGCATTATGTGGTACAAATTTAGTTGTCATTGCATAACGAAAACATTCATTGTCTTCATTTTTAACATTAATACAAGATTTTGTATCTTCAATTCTTTTTGGCAGAGGAATGTAACTTGATCCCATTAGTCCATATCCATGTTTGTGAACTCTTATATCTAATACTTCAATACTTGTAAGACTCCATCCGGATCCTCTTCCTTCGTGTTCCTGAATTTTTGTTAATATTTCTTCTATACAGTTTTCTACTATTGAATCAATGTTTGAACTTCCCATAATGGTTCGGTTTTTTGTTATGAATCCTCTTGGTGATAATTCTTCTTGTACATTTATAAACATAGCTTCTAGTAGTAAACCAAATTTAAGAAAGTTCAATCTTTTTAATTCTTCTTTTAAAGTTCTACTGATGATTGGTTTTGCTTCTCTAATGAATTCTTCTAAGTTTAAATCTTCATTTTGAATCTTATGATGCATTACTACTTTACCAGGTAATGCAAATACTTGTAGATTTGGTAAAGTAGTTGAAGATGTTGCTGTTATTTCATATTGTTCTTCTTGTTCTTCTTGTTCTTCTTGTTCTTCTTGTTCTTCTTGTTGTTCTTGTTGTTCTTGTTTTTCTTCTGGGTTGTTGTGAATTAGTTCTTTATGACAGTCTAATAGAATTTCATCGTGAAACGATTCCGAACATTTATCGCAACGATACATGTTGAGATGTTTACTCTTCGAAATTTCACCAAGAAATGAAGTGGGCTCTCACGTTCCTCCTATTATAATGGTTCCCCCACCACTATTTCATCCTCTTCACTATCCTAGAAAATCAAACATTTTCAACAAAATATTAACCTTCTACAAACTAATTGTTCATTCGTGTTCTTTATTCCCATTGGAGTTTTAGTATATACTTCTTTATATTCAAACTTTAACAAACTTTCTTTTAACATCTGTTAGGACAGATGTTATGGGACAGATGTTAAAAGAACAAATGTTGGAGAGGAAATGGCTAGAGCACAGGCACTTGGTTAAACTAAATTTGCGCATAAATTAACTAGAGTTGAACTGAAAATTCGCATAAATTAAAAGTTAGTTCAAAACTAAAATTCGACAGTGTTAAAAAACTCTAACAGTTGAATAAAAATAAACATTAATTCAAAACTGAAATTCAACAGTGTTAACCAAATTCTAACAGTCAAACAAATAGGTCAAGGTAATCCAATTTAACGCGAGAACGAGGAATAGAGCACTAAGTGGCATGTTAGTCCATTACCACAAAGTGATCTATTCCTCGCTCTCTATTCTACATCTACTTTTTTCAATTTACTTATTTATATTAAAATGTTCAAATTTTACTATGTAGAATGTCCATTCTTTCTCTTCAACTCTTCGATTGTTTTTAGCAATTGTAACAAATATTCGTTAGTTTTCACCAAAGTCTTTAGTTTGCTACATCCAATTTCAATGGAAGGTATTATAAGTTGTAATTTTATAAGTTCAATCTTTTCTTTCTTGCGAATTTCTTTCTTTATTATATTATTCCTTATTTTTGCTGAAGATTTAAACTCCATGTTGTTTCTGCTAAAGCCACAATAATAATAAAAGTCTCTTGAAACAACCTGCATTTATACACATTCCCCCACCACTTTATAATCCCCACTCCTTTCCCCTTCTTCTTTATATGTGGAAGGAAGTATTATAATTAGATTCCTAATATTTCTTTTCCTTCTTCACTACGTGGGGGAAGGGTAATTTGTTATTACACTAGTTGTGCAAGAAAATAGCCGCCAGTGTCCACACCTTGTTCGTAGCACTCCATCATAGATTGTGCCCACTGCAACATGCGGTCTCTGTCATTTGGTGTAACAAGGAAAGAATGACTATCACCATACAATATAAAAGAGTCAATTCGTACATAACATCCTGAGTCCAACCATTTATTAGCTTCAGCCATAAACTTTTCTATTGTATCAAATGGAAATTGTGGATCAATTGCTATGACTTTACGTTCTTCACTAAGTTCAACAGTATAATCATCATCGTCCTCATCATCTTCACTTTCACTGTCGTTACTTAAAGTGTCTTCAGATTGTTCAAAAACATCAGAAATTTCAGAAAAATTAAAATTTTCATTCAGATGAGGAGGCATTTTGAAGCAAGAAATATTGTAAACAGCAGAGACGAAATGACAAGAGCGGCGTGTAGAAGAAAAATGAAGGGGTGACCAACGCTCGCTCCGCTTTTATAATAGTATGCAAATGAGGGATAGGTGCTGACCATGACCAGTCATCGACCCAAAGGAGTGGGGGAAGTACTTTTCTTACTACTTGGATGGAAGTAGGTTAGTAGGTCACGAGACTTAGAGTGTTAAAAAATAATGGGGGAGAAACACAACGCTATAACGCGTTGTGTTTCTCCCCCAGTATTTTTTTAAGCAATAATTTGGAAAAAGCTATGTGAATTTACTTGCTACGCCCCCACCTTGTAATACCATCCAGTTTGTGTCTGAGGAGATAGTCTTTAGAGTCTAACTCATAAACTGATTTCTCTTTGCGCAAGGATTCAATCACTTTAATATTATATCTTACGCCGTTACAAGTTGCCAAAATGTGTTTGTTGTCAATAACACTTTCAAAAAAATAGACACAACCTCTCTTAAGCCTATTTCCTTTCACACCAATAATTTTGGATTGGTATTCAACAGTGGGGGTTTCTGTCACTTGTGGTTCAGAAATGTGTTTTACGACATGTACACGGCAAAAACTTTCGTTTTTTACACATTTCCTCCCACAAGGTGATCCTTTCTTAATTCCCCTAGTAAGCATTTCAGGGCAAGTAGTGGGACGGCTAAATGCCCTACGACGCTCTTCTTGTAATAATTGAAATTGCTCTGAAGGAGCAGGTTTAGGAGTAGGTTTAGGAGTAAGTTTAGGAGCTGGTTTAGAAGCTGGTTTAGGAGCTGATTTAGGAGATGATTTAGTAGCAGGTTGAGAGGAATCAGTTTTGTGATAGGTATGATCTTCAGGTGTACTAAGTGGTGGGGTAGGAGGCAATGGTGATAGTGGGATAATAGGTGTGCTAAGACGATGAACAATGGTTTCAACGGAAGGGGTATTAGGATGGTGGTGAACTGGCTTCTGCGGTGGCGGCATAGTAGTTGATGGTGGTGCGGAGTCCTTTGAAGGCGAAGGCGGTGAAAAAATACTACGAAGTCTAGAAGTGTTGGTTGGCGGAAGAATAGCTCCAGAAGTTGAAGGTTGAGATGCAAGTCGATTCTTGTAGCAATCAGGAATGTTTTTGAGGCGAAGAGTTTTC
Source organism: Neoaliturus tenellus (assembly GCA_030545055.2). Lineage (NCBI taxonomy): Eukaryota > Metazoa > Arthropoda > Insecta > Hemiptera > Cicadellidae > Neoaliturus > Neoaliturus tenellus. Next base: position 253,288,508 of record CM061532.1, read on the forward strand.
TTAGGTGCAGGAACAGCCGTAGTAGAAATAGAAGTCGAAGTAGAAGTTAAAGTAGAAGTTGTAGTTGGCAGAGATAACATGGTTGTGGCTCCAAGTTCGCAGCGTAACGTCTGTAATCAGAATGAAATGTTAGCCGCAGTCAGTGCGTCTTTTATAACAATATGCAAATGAGAGGGGTAGCAGCTGGCCGAGACTGATTATTGACCTGGGAGGTGGGGGAAAAGGGGAAAGAGAAGGTATTTATTTAAAATAATTCGCATAACTTTTCACTAAAATAAGATAACCAAATTCTTCTTTTACCAAAATGTTTGTCTTACATAGACCTTTTCAATGATGTATCGCTTGTCCAAATCCGTCAATCCATTATCAAGTTATAGCCATTTTAATTTTTCAGGTCATGACCGGTCGTTCACCCGTAGTGGGGGAAGGAGTGGGGGTAGGAGTGGGGGAAGGGGGGGGGATCGACTCCATTTTTTCGGGGGGGGGAGGGGAGGGGGGGGGGAGGGGGGGGGGATCGACTCCATTTCTTCGGGGGGGGAGGGGGGGGGGTCATTGACCCTTCCGAAAGTGGGTCAAGGTCATTCAAGATTTATAATGATCCAAGGTGATGGGAACAGTAATACTGTTCCCACCACCCTGTTTGCCTAGCGGTTCCCACTCCCAACCCACTAGTTACGTTCTGCAAGGGAGGTCCCTGGGCCGTCCGCATCAAAGCGTAACTTCCCGTCCGCATCAAAGCGTAACCATTAATTTCAGGGAAACTGGAACAGTTAATGCAGAAACGCAACTCTAACCCCACCCAAACTAATCCCACCCATCATATTCCTAAACAAAATGCAAAAAAAAGTCCGACTTGCGGATGTCCCACCCATTTTAAATGAAGTTCAACTGAACTTCTGAATTTACAGTTAATCTACCCCCTAACATCTAGCTGAAAGGCAAAACAACAACATAAATTATTAATATCAACACTTAAAACTAACAACACATCATTATTAAAAACCAAATAATTCAACACAACCAAATACCATCATTATTCTTAAAATTAATACACCTTAATGCTAAACACCTCTTAAAATTAATACACCTTAATGCTAAACCCAACTTATAACTAACATCGCAATGCGCAAATTATTTCTTAAATTAAATACAACTTAAAACTAAACACACACACACACATACTACATTGCATTAAAAAACGCAACGTAGTAGAAGAAGTTCAAATATATATAGGCCTACTATATATTTGAAACCTCTTGCTGAGTCGCCAACAACCTTTCGCTATGAAAGTTTGTTGACGACTGACGCTAAGATCAGGCTCGTATTGCTCCTCGGATTCTCGAGTAGTGGGGGAAGTTGTTTCACTCCAGTACAGTGTTCAATCCAGTCCAGTTCGCAGCAGTGTAAAAGGAAGGCAAAGGAGTGGGGAGCGGCGCATGCGCAACAACACAAAACCAAGGTTTGAGGTTAGAATTATCCATGTGCAGTAGCGCTAAAGTGAGTAATACAGGACTAGGCGCATGCGCATAGCATGGACTGATTCCGGTCCGGAGAACTCGTTGTATGCGCAGCAGGTTTGAGGTTAGAATTATCCATGGCAGCTGCCATGTTTGGTCTGGTTTCACCACATAGAGTCAGCAACCGGTGGTGACCGGTCATTGGCCTAGAAGGAGTAGGGAAAGGTGGTGACCGGCCATTGACCCAGAGGAGTAGGGGAAGGAGTGGGGGAAGGGGGGGGGGGCTCCATTTTTTCGGGGGGGGGGAAGGGGGGGGAGGGGGGGAGGGGGAGGGGGGAGGGGGGGGGGAGGTCATTGACCTTTCCGGTCGGTCATTGACCCCAAAGAGTAGGGATAGACACAGAACCCTACTTCTCTTACTACTCAGGTGAAAGTCGGTCAACCAGTCATTTGCTTGCCATCTGCCGCCATCTGGCTGGAGTTATTGCCTCTATAAAGGTGGGTAGTTTATCGCGCTACAAACATTCATTGCCTCGCATCCGCTCGGTCATCATCTCTCGTTAGTTTTATGTTATGACTACTTCACTTACTAGGTTTGAGGTTAGAATTATCCATGGAATAGCCTTCGTAAATTCTAACCTATAAAATTACTACTCTGGCGTTCTGTTTCAATTTCTTTTACACTTCATTTTATATCTCAGTCTTCTTTTAACTTCTAAACTTAACACATCGGTTATAATGACTGCACAATGTTTAAAATTAAAGCTTTTGCGAACACAACACATATTACAAAGTACTTCTAAACCTTCAATTTCAAAGTGTAAAACTAATTTAAATAGAATTAGGAAGAAGTACAGTTTTAACCCATTATACTCAAAGACTTCGCAGGTTAATGTTGATGATAATGTTATTTACAACATTTTACATTCTATGTTACAATTCAACAACTTTGAACTTGTTACACCTATCGACTGTGTTCAACAAGTTTTTTTATTTTACCCCTACTATTCCTCATATAAGCGCTGTCACCACAATTCCTACTTCATGCTCCTCTATTCTCTTCAGCTGAGCTAAGATTTGAGGTTAGAATTATCCATGGCGGCCGCCATGTCTGGTTCAGTTTTACCACATAGTGTCGGCAACCGGTTATTGGTCTAAAGGAGTGGGGGAAGGGGTGGTGGGGGGAGGTTGCCGTTTTATAAGCCCTCTCCCTAGGCGGCATTTCTCATTCGATCGCCAACTTTCATACGATAAACACCTCTCCCATGGCACGAATCAATTATCCCGCTATCACCAACTACTTCAACTTAAAACTATTTCTAGTGATAGTTGGATAGAATTTTTTAAAACTTACTCTGGATGACCTTGACATATTTTCCAGATCCCAATTATAAGTTTCAATTTCAATTTTAAACTAACTCTTAATTTTTGTTCAACTGTTAGAGTTTCGTTAACACCGACGAATTTCAATTTTTAACTAACTTTTAATTTTATGCGCAAATTCACTTCACCCTAACGCCAACACTATCGCCATCTCCACCCCGACCTATATGGCATAAAATATAACTACAGCATCTCATATATACACTCTAACCCCCACCGGAAGCTATGTGACATAGCAGCTGGCGCCATCTGCTCGAGCAGCTGCTCGGGCAGATGGCACGACTTCCGGTCCAGAAGTAACCAAAACACACTACTGAACTTTGGAATCTTGCATACATATCGTACAATATGCTGTACTTTTTATTAGCAAATGACACATTTAAATTATCGTATGGAAAAAATTGTGAATTTAAATAAACTTTAATATTTTTCAAGTTGCAATGATCAAATTGGCCTGCATGTTTGGTGATGGTGTCTCTTCTGCCTGTTTGTAAACCAAATATAATATACCTGGCTCGTTCCACATAATTAGATGTTTTAACTGTCCAAGTGTGTCGATCCGTAGTTGGCAAGCTGGGATGTTCATGAAATTCCCAACTTCTAAAAGGAATTACAATATCACGATCAGCCTTTAACTTTCTTAATAGTAGCATTCTATGCTCGTCAGCTAATTTAACATGTGGAACTCTCCATACAATTTTGTCTAATGTTAATTTCCATTCTAAAGTTGCATCTGTTGTACCGTCTGGAGCTTTAATAATATCTTTATCGTTTGAAGATCTCAACAAAACTAATTCTTGTTTAACGTTTAATATTATTTTCCTATAATCTTCAGCAAAACCAAGCAACAAACGTAACGGAATATGAAAATCAAAATTTCCATTTGTATCTGGAGTGATTGTGTCTTTTGCAGGTAAAACCCATCCTGCAGGTTGTATTAAATTGGTTTCATTAGGTGATATAGATGTTAATCCCTTTAAAGTTGTTGCAATACCTACTTTTTTAGTAGAATCAACTGTTACACCTGATATTTCATATCTAATTTCATCAAACAGGAAAGCCATGGGATTATTTATAAATGGAACTGTTGTACCAGTAGTAGTACCGTCCTTTTTAGTAACTTTTCCTTCAATATACAAGTAACTTTCACATGGTAGTGTGTAAATGTCTTGATTTTGTATGGGAATACGAATTTCATCGTTATTGTTTAATTTTGATGAAGTGTAAGGGTTGTGGGTGTGATATTCTTTTTCCCATAGGGTTTCGTCGAATGTTGGACCCTGAGCTATATCCAGTATATCCATTATCGGTTACTTTTAATCCAATTCTCTCTAAGAAACGAATGTTCTCGCGTGTTAACTCCTCCACAGCTGAAGAGCTACTAATGCGGATTCCCGTAGGTTGTTCGCTTTTAAATGTTAAACCCATGATGTTATATTAAAGTGTTGATTTTAAATGTAATCTAACCGTAATAGGCTCTTCTCGGAAATCTATCAAGTTACCGTCTTGATCCAATACGTTCAACACGATGTCTGAAATGAAAGTGGTGTTCAAAGGTAGATATACCAGGTTTTGCGGCTTTTCAACAATTTTAAATCCAGGTGGTACACTGGGGTAAAAAGTATGTATTATATGAGTATTTGCTCCATCTCTGTAAGCTCCTTGTATAATATTACAAGTTATGTCTATACTATTGACTTTTAATATTGTTACAGTTTGTTTACCGGAATGTGTTTTATTTGGTTCTAAAATTGCTCCATCTTTGGGAAATCCTAATAAATCACCAATTGAGTGTGACTTACTGAAATCTATATAATATTTTGAAGTAAGCTCAGCTTTCATTGTATTGTTATTACCTTTTAGCGTTATATTGTCTTTTCCCATTTTATTTTGCAAAAATTCATTAATATGATCAATTTCATAAGAACCTGTGGGTAGAGTGCAAACTTCCAAGTCTGTAAACTTCCCACTGGCATCTTTTCCTTTATAATAATGCAATAAGTTATTTTTACCTTCCGTAACATTGGGAATAGAGTTGTAAGTTGTAAAATCCAACAGTGCTGCCTCCCAAAATCTTCCTTTTTGCAAGCGTAACGCTGGAAAAAGGATACTTCGTAAAGTGGACGATTTTCCTGTTAATGATACCGTATAGGAAGACATCTCAATAGTGACTGATACTTTTAGCTAGGAATTCCAAACATAAATGGCCGCATATTGAAGTATTATCAGGTTGTTCTCTTTTATAGTTGTAATATATGTTTTTAGCAGATTTAAAGTAATGTTCAAGTTCTTTAGGTGGTGGCAAATTTCCAAAACTATCAAAATAATATACATTACTATTTAGTTTCTTATAACACACCCAATGGGTGCCGGGCCCTTCAGTATTATCCAAATTTACGATTCCAGTCTCATTTTTCCATATTTTCTTTGGTAAACTGTCTTTCATAAATACTCCGCGGAAAAATGGTATTTTTAAACAGGAAATATATTTAAATAATTCAACATTAGTCAACGCTTTATGCGGTATAACCAATTGATTTCTTTTATTTAATATGCACGATACGGTCTTAGGTATAGACCAGCCCCGTTTTTTACCATTGACCATATTGTCGGTTTTTTATTATTTTTCCTTGGAGAACGTCTTTTTAGTCTAATATTACCACCATGTTTTCTCTTGCTTGATCCTTTTTTATTCTTACCCCTCCTTTTTCCACCTCCTACCGCTGTTTTAGCCTTCATACCTGCTGTTACCGCTAAAGCTGCTGCTTTTCCGCAATACTAGCGTCACTAGACTTTACTCGTTGCCAAGCTATATTCGCTAGCTTTTTATCAGCGATTGACCTATTTTTTGAATCGGTAAACGTGGAATATGCGATATCGTGTTCTTTACAAGCCTGATCTAACTTATTTATGCCTGGATCACCTCTTTCCAGTCGTTTTTTCAATTTAGTTCCTGGTCCGCAATACTGATAACCTCCCGGTATATGAAATTCGTATGGTAAAGCGTCTATTGCTCTATTTACGATAGATCCTACTGGAATTCGATTTAAGGCTTTACTTAATAGAGAAACCGCTGTGGACGTGATCCCACCTCCTTTCCTTACAGTGTCTCGATATGGACTGGTGTAATGAAATGCCATGATTGTCTTTTATATTCGAAAAGCGTAACCTATGTGTTACCTCTATGACAGGTTGCACATAAATGATGTAATTTATGGTGTTATTTAATTAAATATCAAAAGTACCCCAATCTGTTGATCTAAACTTTTGTGTATTATGATTAAAAAAGTATTTATAAAGAATTTCTTGTTTAATCCATGCACTTCTCATTTTTTCATCAATAGGTTTATGTTGTCCGGCTGCAATATAATTATGCATATCAAATAATAAATTACCTATTACTTTAACAAGAAAATTAACAGTTACAGCGTTATCAGCATAATCAGGGTCTGCAACATTTGTTAATCGTTTGTTATCACAATTCCACCATTGTTTTCCAGTTGGCTCTAATTGTATTATCTGTTCATAAGTAACAGCATCACCAGGCTTTTCACCAATACCTAAATTTGTCAATGACTTTCCTTTACCATCCCAAACACTATTGTTTTCTTCAAGTAAAGTAAACTTTTTATTTCCCTGTACAAATACATCTCCTTGTCGTGTTACTACTTGGTCTTGTTTCACAAAACCAGATGTTTCTTGTTTTAAAGTTTCCTTTATTTGCCCCACCGTTGCACCATCTGATGGTGCAGAACCATCTTTTACATTCGCTAAACAATTACCAAAGCAATCAATAATTCCTACATCACGTGTAATACAATGATCTTTGATGTATTTTAAATTTACAGCATCATTTTCATTCTTTGGATAACCTATATCGTTAATAACAAATTTATAAAAAGAAAACCCATCTTTTGTCTTTTCAGGTATTATAGAATGTAAATAGCGTCTATTTATGCTGTCTTTTTCATCTACAGGGTCTGCTACGTTAGATATACGTCGATTTTCAGCATTATACGTTTTTCCATCGAATTTTAACGTATTTTTCAATTCCGATGATAAATAACCTCTGTTTATTGCATCAGCGTTTTGATTTGGCTTACCGACGTTGGAAATTCTATGATTACCCGCGTTATATGTGTTTTTGTTTAGTTTCAGTGTTGGTAATATCTCTTTTTTTAATACTTTTAAATTTATTGCATCATTTTCATCTGTGGGATCATTAATGTTTTTTAACCGTTTATTACTAATATCATAATCTCCATCAGGTGTTTGTGGTAATCCAACACTTCTTTTTAAAGTATTAAAGTAATATAATCCATCTGATGAATACCGTCCGAACTTGTCAACACTCATGGTGCAACTGAATAACATTCTAGAGTGTAACCCATTTTTATAATATTAGTCCCGATTTCTAACCCATATCAGTTTTTATACAAATTCTTAGTCTTCATAAGTTACATTTGCATCATTCCCGGGACATTTAAAATATTTTAAATCTGCACTAATTAATGATCTGTCTGCTTCATTTCTAAATACATGATTTTTATGAATAAATTCCTCACCAGACAATTTTCTAAATCCGCTAAATGAATTTGGATCTGCAATTAATATATTTTGATAATCATTTACATCCATTAATTTAAATCTTTTGGTATTATAAATAAACTCTTGATTTGCACTATCATATTGTAATGTTTGTCCTACAGTTGCAGCATCCTTTGGATCTGTTCCTTGTGCCAAATTACCTATTTTCTTATTTTTCGCATTGAAAGTACTACCTTTTGGTTTGTCTAATATTAAAGATTGTTTTACTACAACACAATCGTAATCATCGATACCTGGAAATATGTCAATTATTCTTCTATTTGTACCCAACCAACTTCTATGATAATTGTTTGGATTAGTATGTAAAACTTGTGATAAAATCGGAACATCATGAGCATCTGTAGCTAATTGCGCATTTGATAATTTCATGTCTTTGCAATCCCAAACATTATTTTTTTGTTCAAGTAAAATAAACTTTTCATTTCCTTGTACAAACACATCACCCGACCGTGATACTACTTGATCCTGTTTTACAAATCCAGATGTTTCTTGCTTTAAAGTTTCCTTCATTTGACCCACTGTTGCACCATCTGATGGTGCCGAACCATCTTTAACATTCGCTAAACAATTACCTAGACAATCAATAACTCCTACATCACGTGTAATACAATGATCTTTTATATATTTTAAATTTACAGCATCATTTTCATTTTTCGGATAACCTATATCGTTAATAACAAATTTATAAAAAGAAAAACCATCTTTTGTCTTTTCAGGTATTAATGAATGTAAATAGCGTCTATTTACGCTGTCTTTTGCATCTTTAGGGTCATCTACGTTGGATATACGTTTATTTTCAGCAGTATACGTTCTTCCATTGAATTTTAACGTATTTTTTAATTCTGATGATAAATAACCTTTGTTTATTGCATCAGCGTTTTGATTTGGCTTACCAACATTGACAATTCTATGATTACCTGCGTCATATGTGTTTTTCTGTAGTCTTAATGTTGGTGATATCTTTTCTTTTAATACTTTTAAATTTATTGCATCGTTTTCATCTGTGGGATCTTTTATGTTTTTTAACCTTTTATTAGTTATATCATAATCTCCATCAGGTGTTTGTGGTAAACCAGCACTTCTTTTTAAACTATTGGCATAATATAACCCATCCGAGGAGTAACGTCCGAACTTGTCGACACTCATAGTGCAACTGAATAGTATTCTAGGGAGTAACGCATTTTTATGAGATTACCCCACGGTTTCGGAGTTCATCCACTAAAGCCACCCATTCGTTTTCCAATCCAGTATGACCCGCTTCTTTAGCTTCATGTATTAGTTTCATTCTATCCACCAATTTATTGATATTATTGTAATAAATCACATTTGTGTTATATAGTTTCTTCATTAAACCTGTACCCGTAACGGACTTACTTCTTTTTCTTCGTTCCTGAGCACTTACATCCAAAGTGGATGCCATAAATCTTCGTTTTACAGGTTTTCTTTGTGTTAACGGCATTGTTTGTCTTCTAGTTGGTATTAACTTGGATACAAATTCTTTATATTTTAAAGACTTAGATCTAAAAGGAGGCTGGTCAGGTAAATACTTTCTCCTATATGCATTTGTCTGTTCCAAAATATTTTTATATGCTTCCATGTCTTTTTCTTTCACTAACGATACTGAAGGCTTATTTTCAAATAATAATTCAAATAATCCTTTTGTGCCCTTATACCTTTGATCACCAATGACAATATTATCATGTTCGTCAACGTTTAACGGGCTATTACCTATCATTAAACCATCTTCTGTTAATCTCGCTCCATAACTATGGTAATTCTTATTAGGAATTGTTCCGAGTAACATTTTTACCATGTATTTCCTTCCTAAAGGTCCTTTGTTATGAATGTTTTCACCCAACAAGCTTATGTTTGACGGACCTTCCCTTGCTTCTTCTTCTTTTTCCTCTTCACTAGCAGTTGATACATCTTCATGTCCTCTTTTAGCTTTTACTTCATATAATTCTCTTATACCACTATAGTCTGGTGATTCTAGCTCTCTTTCAGGTTCTCCACCGGTAAAACCACTATATGTAGAGGATTCCAGGTCTTCATCACTAAAATCTTCTGATTTTACATTTTCTCTTTCAAACTTTGTAATAGGTGCAATTGCATCTCCTTCCAAAACGGGTTTAGCAAATTTTTTGTTTAATTGTTTCAAGGGTTCAGTAATAGGTTTAAAAGTAGATTCAAGAAATTTCTCCCTTTCGCTAATACCTAATTTTAATGCTCTGTTTTTATCTCGAATAGAATCACTAAGTGATTTTATTTCCTTTATTAACTTTTCTTGGTTAACCATGTTTGTAGCAAGACGTGTTGTACAACAATGAATGTTTTACATCATGATCAGTGTATTAGTATAAATTTATCAAATCCTATCCTGTATCGACCATTGTTTAGCGGTTGTTCCTTCATAATTGTTAAAACCCCATACTTTTCAGCCCAAGCCTTTCCACACAACTCTTTAAATCATTCAAATGGCATATCCGCACTTACATGGTCATAATATATGTGTTTTAGGTTGGTTTCATCCTGTTTAAATACAATTAACATGTTTGCATTGTCTCTAATGAGCTGTTTCGGTATTTTGCTGTAAGTTTGACCAATATAAATGCTATCTATGTTGTTATGTCGACCCATGGCGAAGTAATTTCTTATTGTATTTTGATTTTCACAAGATACATCGTCAAATATGAATACTGAGAATGGTTTAGCCTCTTGCGGTTGCATGACACTCTCGCTCGCGTTGAATTTAAAATATTTAACTTCAGGCACATTATTGAGTATTTGTTCCAATAACTGATATTTTGGTTGTTGTAGTGACTTTGAAAATACATATAAATTATTAAAACGTAATCCTTTAGGATTTGTAATCAAATTGAATACTACATTTGTTTTTCCACAATTGGAAGGACCGGTAACCAGACAACGCACCGTGTTTGGTAACAAAACACCGTGTTTTCCAGTATTGAATTGAGAACCATCCACTGTGAGTTCATCTATATTATTAATAGTAAAATTGTCTTTTTGCGGTATTATCTCCATCCTTTGTAATGGTTCAACCCAAAATGATGCTCTATCATTATATTAGATCCTTTTTAGGTATCCAAGAATCTTCCGTCTTATTAAATCCTAACCATCGTACTTTAACCTTATAATTTTTTCGTTGCAACACCTTTTCAACTAAATATACATCACCTACTGTTGATTTTAACATTTCATGTCCATAAAACCCTCCTTCCAGCAATTGTCCTTTATTATCTTTTAAAATGTAAGTTTCTGGTATTGTAGGTTGCACCTTAAATACAGTAAATACCTCATTTGTCCAGTTTGGAAGATATCTTTTACTGAATACACCTTTGTATTTGCTTATTCGCACTTTATCACCAACATTAAACCTTTTAGGCTTTAGTTTTTCAACTCTTGGTTTAGTATTCATTTTTATACGTTTTAATACAAGTTTTTCATTTTTATTAGTCACCTGGCTTGGTTTCATACCGATAGTTCTATGAAACTTGTTATTGTAATCGCTTATAAGTTTTGGTAACATATCAATCCATACGTGCGATCCTCTGTTAGAAAACATCTTATACATCGCACCTTTTAAAGTTCTGTTGAATCTTTCAATTATTGATGCTTTTACCTCTGAATTGGTTGAGTAATGGTTAATGTTGTGTTTTTTCATTAAATTTGCAAATTCCTTATTAAAATATTCTTTTCCATCATCAGTTTGTAAATGTTTTATAGTATGTTTGTCTCTTTGTATAGCTGTTTCCATTGCTTTTGTAACACTTTTGCCACTTTTATCTTTTAGTGGTAAAGCATCTGCCATTTTTGAAAAACAATTAATAATAGTCAATATGTATTTAAATCCTCTATTTTGTTTACTATAAGGAATCATTTCGATTAAATCTGCTTGATATAAATCATTTATTCCTTTTATCACTGTATTTCTTCGTGGAAACTTTCTTCTTGCAGGTTTATGAAGCTCGTTGACAATTTCTTGCTTCGAGTTCTTCATATTGCAGGTTTGAATGTTTCATGTATCACATGTATAATCACAATGAATGTTGTCTTAAATATTCACATCATTTATATAGGTCAAGGTCATCCAAACTTGTGTAAAAAAATGGGGAACACGGCGTTGGACTTGCCGTGTTCCCCATTTTTTTACGGAAGGAGAAAGGAATAAGGTCGAAGTTGTAGAAGGACGAAGAATAGGTTACTAGTTGATAGGGTTTAGAGAGTAGTGGCCGAAAGGAAGAGTATGAATCTTATCCGGCATAATATGTGGCGGTGTTAATTTTTTGAGCGCCGGCTAGCTAAATATATTAGGTAAATAAACATTGAAGACACCACAACATTTCCATTTGTAAATATAATTATCTGTATTAACACAATACAAAATGTTCGGTTAACAATATTTGTAATTAGATACTTTTCCAGTTCTGTCACATATAAATGTTGATATGCCTAAATTTCATATAAGTCTAAATATAGAGTACCAATCCAATCTTAATGAGAGACTTATCTTATTGAGGGTTGATGACTGCGAAGTTGACCGCTCCTGGCCTTGAAGAGAACGCTCGGCATGGATGAAGACAGATGTTCGAAGACGATCTTCGGCGTTATTCAAATGAGTCTGCATTCAACGTCAGGATCAACACAGTTCAGACACCTTTCCCAAACCCCGATAAAATTCAACTCCGGCTTGAATGAGGGCAACTTTCACCGACGATTCAGTCTTTGACGACTGGCAAATTCGGGATTACTAAGTTCAGTTGTGGACCGGTATAATCCATCGCAAAATGGCGCATGTTGTATAGGGTACCCCGAACTGCTCCGTGTAACTTATGATCGAACAAGGCGCGATCCGTGTAGCTGGTGATCTTTATTACGAATGAGCTCCGGCTTCGAGTGTTGCTTGGTATCGACCGAGCAAGCCGCTCTGTGATTGGCTACGAAGTTTCCCGAAGATTTCCGAGTTCGCACGACCGAGTATTGATCGCCGACATTTCTAGAAATAACCGGTTACTGCCCGGCCTTGACATATTATCCGGTTCAAACTGGATTCGTTTTTTCTATACGTCTGGGCCAAAAATAGACTTTCCACGAATTGTTTTGCTCAAAAAGCGTTAAAAATCAACTTTTTTATTATTTGACCGATCTTTATGAAATTTTCACAAAAGTTAGGGAATTTCGTTTGATTTATTTTGGTATATGTTTCATTTTATTCGGATTTCTAGTTTTTTAGTTATTTGTAATTTTCTATCCATGAACCATTAATTACGTTTCATCGCATAATTACATTTATGTTAGTTAATTATTTTTATTGTTTTATGACTTTTTTTATTTAATAGACTTATTTAATTGAGACACCCATCACAGATACCCCCCAAAATTTAAAAAAATGAAAATAAATTTTCTTTTTTTAATTTTCTCCGATATGTCATCAACTCTCAAACCTATATTCATACAATTCTAACCTGTACTATCTTAATTTCTACTTATTTTTATTCAAAATGACAATATTAAATTTAATACTTGCAATCAAACAATTTTAACATCAATTTATTTTCTATGCATTACAAATGCATCGTCCTTAAGTTCTCTTCCTTTTATATATATATAAAACCAACAACTCACTGACTCACTACACTGCACATTAGTTTGGGCGTCCGGTTCACTATTGATACAAGTCCAATAGTCCACGGCCATAGGATAGTCTCTGTTGCTGCCATGCGCCGTGCAGTCTCAGCTCACCCAATCTGGACATACATAGTTTCTGTTACCATCATGATACAATAATTCCTATTTTATGAAAAGAAAAATCATTATTACACATATTTCATAATTTTTAATCAGTTATATATACTTAATAAATTTTCAGAGACTTTTTTCTTATTTATTTATTTTTTTTTTTTTTACTACCCCATTTCAAAATATATAATAAACTTTCACTAGTATATGAACACATTTCTTTCCCTAGGGTTCCACAATATTACAATTCTAATTCCTATTTTCTTACTAACAAATTTTCTATAAATGTACAAAAACACAAGGAAGAGTTCACCAAAGCTGTTGATGGAACTGAGGTTTTGACCGATTACAATAACAAAAGGTACGTAATTTCTGACGTGAATTGGGATGAAAATCCATCATCACTTGATAGATATGGCACTCAAGTGTCATACATTAATTACTATAAAGAGAGATATAACATCAAAATCTCTAAATCAAAACACCAATCTCTGCTTATATAAAAAAAAATTCCTTTTTTTTTATATATATATTTTAAGATTTACATCTTATAAAGCTATTCTTATTCAGTTTGATTTAATAAAGATGAAATATTTCTTGACAATAAGGAATACAAAATGTTTTATACATTGAATAATTCATATGTACCTATCAATCTACTATTATTCATCTTCTAAGAAAAACAAATAACATCATAATTTAATACAGTAGTCAAAGTTCAATAAACCCTTATGAATGAACCAACAAAATTCTTATTCATTTAAGAAATGCAAAGAGCATAGTGTTTACATCGCGCGTCAAAATTATAGACACAAAAATCATCTTAAAACTATATGTGGCTAAGTATGTTAACATGTACCCCCCACAACTACCAGGTACAGAGGTAAAATGGTGATTCTACTAATCAGTGGGTCGAAAAATACGTATCCCATTCCATGCCTAGACTTTGGAAAAATTGGGCTAGGGCATAAGGCATGTTTAAATTTGGACGGCTCCTGGCTCATTCCCCCATAACGGGTCACCCATATTGGGCCCTTGTGGTTAAATGGCCTTAAGGGGGCCTTGAAAAACAATCAAGTCAATATAGTCTCATAATTCATCAATGTTTCAAACCGCTGACCTAACATGGGGTTTCCCAGCTAGGTTCAGCCCACCACTTCCGTGACCATCAGAACTTAAAACTAAATAAAAACACATTCACGCTTTCTCCTTTCGCCAGAGCCAGAAGCGATTTGCTTAATCCTCTAAGGAAATCAAGCAATTTTATTACCATTCATCATCATCCGTGCGCTCATACTCTTAAGTCTAGTCTGGATAGCGAAAGAAATAATTTTATTATACATACTTTACTCTTTTATTTATTTATTACTTTATTCATTACTCATCTTTCATGCCAACAATATACTTCAGTCATTAGTTATGTCAAATAATGTGATTATAAGTTCAAAAACAATTAAACAAAGTGACAAAACTATTTATATAAAATTATTTCTTTATGGTCGTCTTTCCATATGGATCATAAATTAATTTAATCCCCATATGGACTTGTATCTTTGATTTGATTTTGTTTAAGGGCACAAACAACAAGTACCTAACTACAAAAGCCCATAATATCCTACTCTATGAACCTTCTAAGCTGCCTTACATTATAAGTGCCTATAATTTCATCCGAAATGAGATCTCTCAGTACATAAGCATTATCTAATTTTACTCCTACTATTTCATACGGTCCTTCGTAAAGCTGAAAATATTTCTTTATTTTCTTACCTAATTTATCTGATAAATGGTGTGTCTTTACTAATACTTTCTGTCCTATCGCGTATTTAATACCTTTAACCTTATTATCAAATTTTGCTTTCTTTTTTTCTAATTTTAGCTTAACTAATTCTTTCACCAATACCAGCTGTTTGTCGTGATCATATTGCATTTCAGGAAAATCTATTAAATTTTTAAACAATGACTGTGGTCGTTTTCCAAACATCAAACTGTAAGGAGTCTGTTCTGTTAAACTACTAACTGAAAAGTTCAAGCAATCCTGAATATATGACAGATATTCGGTCCATTTTGTATGCTGGTCAAAACAATATGCCCTACACATACGATTAATTTCTTTGTTGTACCTTTCCACAGGATTTGCTTGCGGATTATATACGGATGAATGTATACATTTTATACCCATATTGTTTAAGCTGTTATACCATTTTGCTGACGTAAATTGACTACCATGATCAGCAAGTATGCACTCTATTTTTCCTACTGTGTTACAAAAATCTTCAATTTTTCTAATCAAAACAGTTGAACTAGCTTTACGTATTGCATACAACTTAACATATTTTGTAAAAATGTCTACCATAGTGAATATATATTTTGATCCGAATCTACCTGTTGGCAATTCCCCTATCAAATCAATGCTAACCAATTGTAATGGCCTTTCAGTTGTTATTGATTTCAAACTTCCCTCATTATGTTTGTTGTCATGCTTTGTCTTTTGACACAATACACATTTTCTTAACTGTTCTTTAATAACCTTTTCCATATTATTAAACACACAAAATTCCCTTAAAGTTAAATAAATTCTATGAGCACCAAAATGTCCATATTTCCTATGAGCGAAATCAATCAACTGACTAACTTTAATTTTTGGGACACATATTCTCCATAATTCATCGTCGTCCTTACTATTCTTACATAATAAACCATCATGTATTCTAAAAATTTTACTTATCTTTCGTTTGATTACACTATCGTCACCTTGCAAGATTTCAATGATTTTACCATAGTTGTCATCGTTTAATTGGCTTTGTTTCAAGTTTGACAAAATTTGTTTCATTTCACTTTCTTTGAAACCCAAATTTAATTTGTACTTTAATACCTTGACATTATTCTTTGATTTATTCTCAAGTCCATCCTCGTTAATACGAGACAGCACGTCACATACAACATTTTCCCTACCAGGTATATACTGTATTTCGAGGTTAAATTCCTGTAACACCATTACCCAGCGTAAAATTCTACCATGTGTTAATTTACAATTAGTCAAAAATGTCAATGATTTATGATCTGATTTAACTATGATTTTATGATGTCCAAGTAAGTAGGCTCTGAACTTATTACAAGCAAAAACCAAGGCTAGTAACTCTTTCTCAGTGATAGAGTAGGCTTTTTCTGTCTCCAGCAACTTACGACTCGCAAACATAATTACTTGTTGATGTCCCTGTTCATTTAATTGATATAACACTGCAGCAATAGCATTATCTGATGCATCAGTACCAATATAATATTCTTTCTGAAAATCAGGATGACTTAACATTACAGATTTTAAAAATTCATTCTTTAAATTTTGAAAATCATCTGACTCCTGCTTTCCCCAGCTCCATTTATTTTTTCCATTCAAAAGGTGAGAAAATTTACTTGTAAATTCTGAATATTTATCATGAAAACATCGGTAATAATTCATCAAACCTAATACTGATTGAAGCTCTTTGACATTTCGCGGGTCCTTCAGTTCTAGAATTTTATTTACTTTCTCAGGATCCATCGATATACCTTTCGATGAAATTATGTAGCCTAGGAAGTTAACTTCAGATTGAAAAAACTCACATTTACTTAATTTAACAGTAGCACCATATTCGGCTAACCTACCAAGAACTAAGTCAATATGTTGCATATGTTCTTCCATAGTTTTGGAAAAAATAAGTATATCATCTACATATGTGGTCATAAATGAGTCGAAATCTCCTTTAAATATATGTGACATAGCTTTAATAAACGTAGCAGACGACGTTTTTAACCCAAATGGTAACCTACAATATGCGTAATTAGCTCCATTAAAAATAAATGAAACATACTTCCGGCATTCCTTTTTCAAACCTACTTGTAAAAAACCTTGTGTTAAATCAATACTACTTAAGTATTTTATTCCTGCAAATCTTTGTAATATATTCTCTATCTTCTCCGTCCTCTCACAATCATTCACAATATACTTATTTATTTTCCTACTGTCTAGACAAATTCGTGTTGTACCATCTTTCTTTGTTACTGCCACTAAACTATTATTATATGGACTGTTTGTTCGCTCAATGATTTTATTTTCAAGTAGGCTATCAATTTCTCTTTGTACCTCGCGCCTTTTATTAAAGGGGATAGGGTATGATTTACCTATGTATGGATCCTCATTTGTCAAAGCTATCTCAGCTTCAAAACCTTTAATTAAACCTGGCCTATCAGAGAATACTTGACCATTTTTGTCAAAAATGTTACATAAATCACTTAAATTTTTATCTGTCATGTCTGGATTTCTTTGTTTAATATTGGTAACTATTTCATTAATTAAACTATTTTGTATTACTTCTGTACCCATTAACTTTAATGTTTGTTCACTTTCATCATACAAATCACTTAATCTGTCTGTAGCAAAGCCTATTTGATTTTCAGAGTTCATTGTACTAAGAAAGTTTGAAATAATTAATCTAATACCATAAACACCTTTATTTTCATTGCTCCTATGTAATTTAATTACAGCTGATACATCATTTTCATTTTTTAACATAATAGTATTACTTTCAAAATCAATTACTGCTTTAAATTTTTCAAAAAAGTCACATCCTAAAATAAATACACTTGGAATAGCTCTTACGATGAAACATGGTATGTCAAAAATCATATTACTCATTGTACATGGTAAAAATACTTGTTTATGGACTTTCTTACTCCTAGTCCCCGTTACACCTTGAATTGTAACATTACATACAGGTAATTGTGGAATATCAATTTTATTTTCCCTTTTAATTAGGTCATATATGTCCTCAGACATAATCGTCGCTTGTGATCCAGAATCAACAATGCATTTTATTGGTGTAACACCTATCCTAACCTCTAATTCGGGCAAAGGTGAACTCACTTGATTAGATACAGGATTATTGTAGTTATTCTCATCTAACAATTCCTTCCTAATATCAGGACCCCCCCATCATGTTAATTTCATCAACAGGATTTTTTATCTTACATGTATTCACTTTGTTAACTATACTTTGGCGTTTTAACCTAATAAATTCAACACATTTTTCATACACCAACTGTAATCCCTGTTTATTCAAATGCACAAAATCAGGCCTATACATTCCTTTAATAAAAATCTCCTTCTCATACAATTCCAAGTTAATCTGACCATCTTTCAGCAACAATTCGTTAATACTCATGTATTTAACTTTATTCATACCATCAAACTTCTTTAAATAATCATTTATTGCATTTACTTTATTTATATGATCGCTATCATTACTTGCAAGCTTAGGAATTACTGGAACTTCAATTACCAAGATATTTTTCTTTAACTTTATTAATCTTTCAATAAGTGTCTTATATAGGTCACAAATATGAGGTACAGTATCATTGTACAATAAATTATTAGCACCTAACCATGTAATAACACAACTAGACATATCATGTGGGCGTTCATCAATTAGCTTAATTAAATCTTGAATTTTATATCCCCCTACACAATAATTAATGGAGTTTTTTCCATTGGGTGCGCGCGACACAGGATTGTTTAATATCTTACTACCTAACCGTACACAGAAGCTATCACCTAGCATTTGAAAATTTTCAATCATTGGCTGGTATTCATTATTCTGTTTTACTAAATTTAATTTTATGTTATCATCTGTCCCGCGCGCAAACCTATCTCATTTCCTATCATTGTTCTTTTCCTGAGTAAACCTACCATTTTCATTTCGCTTTTCATGCTGTACATAACCTCTTTCATTTTTCCTATACCTATCATTTTGATCATACTTATCATTGGAAAACCTACTATTGGAATTAGAAAATCTACTATCAAAGGGTTTAGGCCTATGGTGTGAATCTTCACCGTCAATAACTACTATCTCAGATAAACGTTTCAAAAATGCAATCAAAGTGTCTTTGTCAGTAATCTCTTTTGTACAAACTAGGGACCTTCCTATATCTTTAGGTAAATGATGACTAATTTGCAAAATAAACTCCTCAATCGTTAACGGGCGGTCTAAGTATTGATTCATGTCATAGTACTTTAACACATACGAAACTACATTTGTTTTACCAGGAACAAAATTACCTCCACTATATAATCCGTTTTCATGTTGGCGTTGAATGGCTTTACTCCAAAACTTGTTCTTAAAAGCATATTCAAAGTCTTCGAATGAGTTAAGGCTCATAATAATTTCTCTTAACCAAGTATTAGCTACACCTTTCATGTATTTTAATAAAATCAACTTATTTACCTCCCATGTCTCAATAGATAGTTCATTAAACTTCTTAGCAAAATTCAAGAAATAAATAGGGTGAATGACCCTTTCATTTTCACCATGAAAATCCACTAAGTATAACTCGGCCTGATTTAAAGCTACCTTTTCAGAATGTAACCTATGCTCACTGTCACCGACATTAGAGACACAAGGTGAATGACCTCCCAGTGTGTGACACTTGTCAGGCCTGTCAACAGGTCTGCCAACACTGCACATTTCAATTTCCCTACATAGCTCATTTTTTAGTTTTAACAATTTATCATTAAACATGGTTTGATTTTGAGAGATCTCATTTTGTAGTTGTTGTTCGATTTCCGACTTAAATTTACTTTTCCAAGTCTCATTATCTGTTAGAAAAGATTTATTGCCGTTGGTCCATTCATTTTTTAATACCGCTAGTTGATCATTTACTACCTTCTTAACTGTGTCAAATTGCTTTGTTACATTTGCTGACAAAAAATTCACTGAGCTTTCCATATGGATGCTGTTTTTTATACAGTCATCAATCCTACCCTGACAACGCCTATCCAACTCATCAACATTTTGTTTAATTGAACCTAACTCTGTTTTACAAGACTGTAACTCACTATCATACTTGTCAATTGCTATTTTAACCTCTTCGTTTATGATCCTACGATTCTCTTCCCTAATCTGTTTAATCTCTGACTTAACTTCTTTTAATTCATTAAACATACTCTTTAACAAATATAACATTTCAATTGAACTGTCTTTAGGTTTATCTAGGCCTACTTCTGATGACAAAGAATGCTCACCCCCCTTCTCCATTTTACTATTATCTTGTAAGTCTACATTAGAAGCTACCAACTCATTATTAACAACTTGGTGAAACTCTATCTCTGCATTATTAATAGGAAAATCTATGCTTACATTTGACTCTGAGTCGGGCTCATTCTGTTCATGAGTATCCATTTTTATTTAATAAAACTAACTTGAAAATATCTATAGCCTATCATCAAAATTAATCAGTCTACTATATACCTATGTGGAATCCCTTTACAAATAAGACCTATTATTTAATTTAATTACAAATCCAAGGGTAGTAAGTTATCATACACAAAACAAGTTTAAAGCATAAAGTCTACATCTCAGGGTTGAAGATCTTTTAAAATAATTCAAAAAATTGAATTAAATGCCCAGACGTTGGGAGCCATGTTTGTGGCGGTGTTAATTTTTTGAGCGCCGGCTAGCTAAATATATTAGGTAAATAAACATTGAAGACACCACAACATTTCCATTTGTAAATATAATTATCTGTATTAACACAATACAAAATGTTCGGTTAACAATATTTGTAATTAGATACTTTTCCAGTTCTGTCACATATAAATGTTGATATGCCTAAATTTCATATAAGTCTAAATATAGAGTACCAATCCAATCTTAATGAGAGACTTATCTTATTGAGGGTTGATGACTGCGAAGTTGACCGCTCCTGGCCTTGAAGAGAACGCTCGGCATGGATGAAGACAGATGTTCGAAGACGATCTTCGGCGTTATTCAAATGAGTCTGCATTCAACGTCAGGATCAACACAGTTCAGACACCTTTCCCAAACCCCGATAAAATTCAACTCCGGCTTGAATGAGGGCAACTTTCACCGACGATTCAGTCTTTGACGACTGGCAAATTCGGGATTACTAAGTTCAGTTGTGGACCGGTATAATCCATCGCAAAATGGCGCATGTTGTATAGGGTACCCCGAACTGCTCCGTGTAACTTATGATCGAACAAGGCGCGATCCGTGTAGCTGGTGATCTTTATTACGAATGAGCTCCGGCTTCGAGTGTTGCTTGGTATCGACCGAGCAAGCCGCTCTGTGATTGGCTACGAAGTTTCCCGAAGATTTCCGAGTTCGCACGACCGAGTATTGATCGCCGACATTTCTAGAAATAACCGGTTACTGCCCGGCCTTGACATATTATCCGGTTCAAACTGGATTCGTTTTTTCTATACGTCTGGGCCAAAAATAGACTTTCCACGAATTGTTTTGCTCAAAAAGCGTTAAAAATCAACTTTTTTATTATTTGACCGATCTTTATGAAATTTTCACAAAAGTTAGGGAATTTCGTTTGATTTATTTTGGTATATGTTTCATTTTATTCGGATTTCTAGTTTTTTAGTT
Organism: Neoaliturus tenellus; assembly: GCA_030545055.2. NCBI lineage: Eukaryota > Metazoa > Arthropoda > Insecta > Hemiptera > Cicadellidae > Neoaliturus > Neoaliturus tenellus. Next base: position 253,310,139 of record CM061532.1, read on the forward strand.
ATTTGTAATTTTCTATCCATGAACCATTAATTACGTTTCATCGCATAATTACATTTATTTTAGTTAATTATTTTTATTGTTTTATGACTTTTTTTATTTAATAGACTTATTTAATTGAGACACCCATCACAGATATGCCTTTTATCATCTTGAGCTGATAGTGCTCTTTTAACTTCAGTGACACTGTAGACCTCATGTTTAAAGCTTCTGATAGTGTTGAACGTTGCAGACATTGTAGAATCTTCAAACAAGCAGGTCTTGTAATGGTCAAATGTCACACGTTTCTTCAAGTACGATGTTTTGACTCCTTTAGCTTTCTTCACTGTCGGTATGTCGTTTTCCATATACATCTTGAAGGAATATAATTTGGACATCAGCGCAACTATTTCCTCCAAAGGTATTCCATTTGCTTCATCTTTAAATTTTCCAATTACTTTTTTATTCTTTTCATTGTAATTCGGATGGTTCTTCGGATAGTCAGAGAAGTCAAAGTCGTCTTTGTATGGGAAACTCCTTAGATCTTCATACATGTCCAAAGTCTTTATCCAGTAGATAAACGCGTCGGTATCCATGTATGCAACTCCAATGTTGTCTCTTCCATAGTGTTTAACCATTTTGTTGTAATGGAAATCATACATCAGAGTTTTACTTATATCCAAAATCGACATTCCAATGTATAACGGACGATCCATCACTATTGTTGTTTTATTCATACTGACAGCAACTAGATTTTCGTTTATAATCATTGATGTTCCGAAATTTGGTTTTTGCACTAATTTTTCCAATTTCCTAGGATCACTTACTAATTTTACAATTTTGTGTTTTCTCTTGTTCTCCAAGGTCTTCCCAAAGATGGCGTTGTTCATTAATTTGTAGAAGTCCTTTTCAAATGCTGTTGTCGCTGCAGCTCTTCTTGTAGTGTTGGAATCGATATATGGTTTCAACCAACAAGACTGGGTGAATTCAATTGCTCTGTGAATTTTCACTATACGTAGGCCCAATTCAAGTGCTTGTTGAACTACCCAGTAGTGTGCCACATATCGACTCTTATTCTCCAAGGTCATCATCAGCTTGGGCCATCTTCCTGTCGGTGAAACTTCAGTCTTGGCTAGGAGAGGCAGGTCGTAATGATGGTCGTGAAGGTGTTCTGGATATTCAAAATCACAGTCCAAAATATAGCCTGTTTGGCCATCTTTTGGAATCCGTGATATGTCACCAATGGTGGTCGGGTCAATCCACTTGAAGTCTGCGTAGGGAAGTGGATTTGACATCGCCCAACCATAGAGGTTGTTCGCATCAAAATATCCAAGGTAGAGTGATGGTTGTTGCTCGTCGAAGTTGGGGATATACTTGTTGTTGGCCTTAACATGTCTTGTCACAGCTTGAGTCAAACCACCTCGTACACCTGATTCGATCATGAGGACCATATCGATGTCTGTGAGAAGCTCCAATCGGCAGTTAGTTGACTTGAGCATAGCTTGCCATGCTAATCCAGGGGATGTATACGAGTGTAAAGGATCCAATCCGTATGCTGAGAAACAGGTGTTCCGAAATTCTTCCATCACATCGCACAGCAGAGTTACATCCAATTTTATATAAAAATCAGAATATTCCCCTAAAGTTTGAATGTTTAGTTGGTTCCAAACATTACACGCATGATTGTAGTCTTCAACGGAGATTTCACTTTCATTTAATTTGCTATTGAAGGCTTCAATCGGTGGTAGACTGGTTTCTTCAAACTTTTCTGTGGAAGTTATATAATCATAGGGGAAAACTCCTTTTCGTAATACTAAGTCCAATTTATCTTCAGGTACAATTTTGCTGGTTTCTTTTAGATCTTCTCTTCTTAGGTTCTCAGACAATTTGCTCAAACTAGATGACATAAATCTATAAGAGTCTACGAAGCGAAGTTTAATTTTACCAACTGTTTTTGAAAAACTGATGTACTTCTCCAATGTTTCAGCTAATACTTCGATTTTTCCATCATCTCGTCCTAACTCTGGGATAATGAAGTGGGAGTCATAGCCGCTAAGATTGTGTAACACGACAGGAATAAATTGAGGCAGTTTGTAATTTATATTGCATGAATTACAAGCAGGTCCTCTGTATAACCCTGTGAGGTGATCATGATCTCTTACTTTTTGATTTTCTTCACTGAAGCTCTTCTTGCATAGATAACATCTTGTTGCCGAAATGTATTCTTCTTGTTGATTTTGGTTCAAAGGTTTCATGGGTAAAACATTACCGTATAAGCGTTCCGCCTTTTCAGCAATGTTATACAACTGGTCTACAAAATACTTAGCAGCTCCTTCCCCACGGTAGAGTATCGGAGTGGATGTTAAGCCGTAGTCTTGCAATTGTTCTTCAGGTAAAGTAGATTTCACCAATAAGCAAAAACTGTTAGGTTGATGCAATTGATATTTGGTTCTTCTAGTTACTTCACCATCCGAAAGTTCCTGCGGCACTAACGTGGATTCAAAGTCAGCGTAGATAACTAGTGGAATCCGGTATTGGTGAACTGTTTTATTGAACTGGACAAATGCTCTAGATGGTGGTGGCAGACTAATCTTCACTTCATAGTTGTCATTACAAAGCCGCTGGTGTTCCGACAACCACTCCGATCCTCCACGTCTCAAGTCTTTATTTGTGAAACAAAAGCATCTCTTACACACTGTTACTCTAATTTTCTTTTTAGTCACTTGTCGTCCAACCAAAGTTTCAAAGTTCTTGATGTAAACATAATGTGATATTTCACCTTTGGTCAATAGCAGCAAATCTGTATGATTTTGACGTTCAGTCTTTGTAACTCGTAACGGGTATACGTTATTTGATTCGTCTAAACCAAACACATTAACTGAAACTCCTGGGTTTTTCTTTCAAATTTAGCAACATCATTAAGACTAACAGGATACGACATACCTTGGAAGTTATAGCGGTGTTGAACAGCTTCGTATGCTATGCTAGGTCTACAGGAATGGTCTTCCACATATTTTGCTAACATTGCATACCGGAAACATTCATTATCCTCATTTTTCACATTGATACATGATCTTGTATCTCGGATCACCTTTGGTAGAGGGATAAAGCTGCTTCCTCTCATACCATATCCTTGCTTGTGAACCCTCACATCCATACCTTCAATTGATGATAGCGTCCAGCCGGATCCTCTTCCTTCATGTTCTTGAAGTTTCACTAGCAGTTCAACCAAACATTCTTCTAAAATTCGTTGATATCAGATGTGGTTGTAAGGGGTTCGGTTTTTAGCAATGAATGCTCTCGGTGAATTTTCACCATCGGTATTAGTAAACATAGCCTCCAACACCAATCCAAATTTAATAAAGTTCAATCTTGCCAATTCTTCCGTCAATGTTTTTACAACTAGTTTTTTAGCTTGAGTTATAAAATTTTCCAATTCTAATCGCACATTATTAATTTTGAAATGAATTACAACTGGTCCTGGCAAGGCTGTAGTGCGCAGTTGTCTTATATCTTCCATATCCTCTTCTTGGGTACGCAGTTGTCTTACATCTTCCACTTCTTCCGTATCTTCTTCTTCCATTTTCTCTTCTTGAATAAATCCTCCAGCTGTAGATGGTCCAGCTCCGGCAAATTGAATAACACTTGGTCTTCTTCTTTGCATTAACTGTAAATAGCTAGCCCAGTCCTTCTGCTTATGGGGTTTTTCCAAAAACCGATCAATCGCATCCAAGTCTTCTTCACTTACTACAATCTCTTCTTTTCTGTCCTCTTCACGATGCAATTCTCGGTGTAACTGTAGATAGCTATCACAGTCGTCCATCTGCTTCTGGCAGTTTTCCAATAACCGATCAAACGCATCCAAGTCTTCTTCACTTACAACAATCTCTTCTTTTCTGTTCTCTTCATGATGCAATTCTCGGTGTAAAACAAAGATATCTTCATCTTGGAAAAACTCACCACAAATATCGCAAAGAGCCATTTTTTTACAGTTTGGCTTTGAGTGTGCACTCGGTGAATGTCCACGCAATAATGAGCAGCGCGCTCAACCGGGTCCCTTTATACCCGAGGTTGAAGGGTGGGGGAAGGTGACGTCATATACATCCAGTTTATCAATCATGTAGCAGATTTGGCTTTTAAACACCCATTTTCAATTATTCTTCAACAGGTTTGATAAACCAATAATCTTTGGTCTAAATCCACTACTTTGTACAAATTTTTGTTTGGGCACTTCTCGTCCGGAGCAAAAAACTTTTTGGTCAAGGTCGAAATTTTTTCTCAAAAAAAAGTTCCGGGGGAAGGGGGGGGGGGTATTACCGTATTTAGGTCAAGGTCACGAAAAAACTTTAAAAAAATTAAGCCCCACCTGGGGCACTTGGGTTGTCATCGCTGTAGCCTCCGAAGAGACCCAACTATGACAACAGGCAACATCCAATGTCGTCTAACCTTCACCACGCAAGACTTAAGCATTTACTGCATTGCTAACAAATAACTTTTCCAATAGCTAACAAAAGGTCATTTACATAATTTTGAAAGAGGTTGAGGACAGCCCTAGTGGCTTATGTCCCCGGTCCGAGTGCAGAGGCCATCGGCTCATTACCCCCGTATAAGCGTACAAACGGACCAACTCCAATTTCTCAGCCGCATTGAAGCATGCATGAGTGGAGCCTAACAATTAATTATAAAAAGTGGTTTTACACGGGGGCCTACTCCCGTTCCCTATCTTTAATATTTAATATTTAAGTTCAGCAATGCAGTAAATTTATATAAGTTCTTACTAGGTCAAGGCCATACGAACATTAAAAAATTTCGGCCCCCGTACATCCATGGCGAACCACGAATGTTCGGGGGCCTTGGGGACAAAAAAACACAAATAGCTAACAAAGTTTCATTTACATAATTTTGAGTTTCCGGAAGGGAAACTAACTGAGGACACCCTAGTGGCTTACGTCCTCGGTCCGAGTGCAGAGGCCATCGGCTCATTACC